>JAQFXW010000744.1:0-17160 GCA_034693945.1 Dendrobaena attemsi
AGAAATAGACTCAGTGCTCTTAGATATTGCATTTTATTGAGCTCATCTTTAATTGATATGGCTAATAATAAGAAAGCTTTAAAAAGAAAGTATGAAGATGGCATTGCCTTGAGAGAATTTAGCATAAATTGGGAATAACAGTATTTTTACTTTGGGTAAGTCATCCAAAACAGTTTGTCTCCTGTGTAACTCGACAGTTTCGGTGTGTGAAATTTCAATCAGCTACACAGAGATTTTAATTATAAATATCCACCTGGGTCAGCTATCAGAACTAATTTTATCAAGAAGAAGAAAACATCTTTGTCTGAACAACAGTCATTTCTTTGGTCAGAATTCTAGTGACGAATTAAAATCAATGATGAAAGCCACGTACGAGTCAAGTCTGCTACTAGCACCAAAGAAAAAGCCATAGGCCTATGCTGATGGCGAGGAGAAAGCCACATAATAGCCTAAATCTTATAACTTCTTTCGTAGTGGCACGCAGACGGTCAGGCAGAAAATTTTGTGGCACCTCATGTACAAAAGGTTGGCCACCATTGACATAGAATGTTATATATCTGACCTGTGACGACTACAGTGAAGTTGAGCCATGCGTCTCCGTGAGGATTTCTCGCATGACAGGCATAGGATCCGGAATCATTCTTAAGGATCGGATGTAGGATCAGCGAATGTCGCGCTATCTCCAGTCTGAGAGAAAATGGAATATGTTAGATGATAGGAAGGTGAATATAAGGTGTTATGTAATAGCACACATCACTTTGTCCATCCATCCAAGCCATCCAATTGCCATTCGTCCATTCATCCATCCTTCCGTAAATCACCAGAACATTCGTTGGTGATCCTTTGCTATTCCTACATCTGTCTATTTGTACAATTCATCCATTCCTTCATCCATTCCTTCATCCATTCCTTCATCCATTCCTTCAATTAATCAATCCATTCCTTCATCCATTCCTTCATCCGTTCATCCGTCCATCCATTCATCAATCCATTTAACCATCAGTTCATCCATCTATCTCTTCTTCCGTCCATTTGTCCTTCAACCCATCTGTGTCATGACTATCAAACTTCATCAATGCGAAATTGTATTAAAACTCATGAACATCTATACATGAGTTATGTAACTTATGAATCTGAACGTTTTCTGATGAATCACCAGAAATAGATCTCCAGCCATAGGCAGCAGTCAGGTGACTGAGCGATGGATGGATGGTTGTGTGTATACCTGGATGGATCGTAGTCGGTCGGATTGAGTGGAGCGCTGTCCTTATACCACTGGAGCGAAGGACGAGGATTTCCAATCGTCTTACAGGTCAGCTTCAGTTTCTCTCCCTCTGGAAGGGTCCGTTCAGAGTCGAACGGTTCGATCACAGGACCTCGAACCACATCTATACATCAGAACCACCGACGACCACGCTTAGAGACATTCGCCAAATATACACCGACCAAATGACTTATTCACCAACAGATATCTAATTCACGAAACGACCAACTAAACAACTGGCTAAATGACTAACTGACCAAATGACTAACTGACCAACTGATTATCCAATCACATGACTAACTTGTCAAATGATCAAAGAATCAAGTGACTCAATGACCAAATGACTAACTTACCAACGACCGAAAGACCAAAATGGTCTACTGACCAAACGATTTACTGACAGAGGCGTATTGGTTTCACGGGTTCATTCCCCCTAAGAAATTCTTTTACTTTTTCTAACAGATAAATAACATGTTTGAATTACATTTTAAGTTCAGACTACATCTATGGAGAACTTCCGACATTTTGCTGGCTACCCTCTATTTACTGACCAAAATAATAACGACTAATTGACCAACTGACTAATTGACCAAATGACGGATAGACAGAGTGATCAAATGATTGACCGACGAGTGATCAAACAAACGAATTGCTTACCAGCCGATGTAACAAACAGATATACAATTATACAGGCAGACAAACAGAAAGCAGCAGAAGGAAGGAAGGAAGAAGGGAAAGGTAGATTGAACAGATATTCTATAGATGAACTGGGTGTCTGTTATGAATCGTTTTATACATATACAGCTGGCGAGCGTTGAAAGGATGACTGAAAGGTTGAACGGACAAATGTGTGACCTTCTTTTGATCTCATTCCACCTCTCGTCCGCTTGGAGTGTCGACAGCAATTGCCCACTCACTCCCTCTTCATCTCTCCCCATCTGTCTGAGTGAATCTCTCTCTCTGTTTTCTCTCTGTCTCTTTGTCTTTATATATCTGTCTCTCTTTTCGTGAACATTCGATGTTGAAGAAACCTTTCAAGTAATCACCTACACGAATCTCTTAGCGTATGTCTATCTGTCTGTCTGTGGGGGGCTGTCTACAGCAATTCTCTCTTCACTTTGCTCGTCACCGCTGTCATTTGTCCGCTGCGTCTTTATTGTCTCGATCTGTTTACAGACATCATATGGAATTAATCGCAGAGAGCTTCTCCGTCGCCATCTGCATGCATCATCAACAATCAGTATAATCAATCAATCCATCCGATGATTTATCTCTCATTTTTATCTGTTTCACTTTCTCTTTCGTCTACCTGCTCTCTGTCCTTTCCTTCTCATTTTCCGGATCATAAACAACGCTCCTCTTCTCTACTGCCTTTCATTCCCAGACTGTGTTCGTCTTCGTAATCAATCACCATCTCCTCTCATCCTTTCATCTTATGACAATTGCTTCCCAATAATCTTCTTCTCTGCTTCTTCACAAGAGCTACCAGCCCTCCTAAGACTCGTTTCTGTAACAATTTCTCTTGCATCGTTTATAGAAATAAAAAGTTAAATTAAGCGATTTTCTATAGCGGCCTACGCTGTTCATTTTTCAATGAATCGATCGGGTGAGATCCATCACTGCCGCCCATTCTTTTGAATGGACGCAACGTCATAATTATAGGTTCCGCCCGTGAACGGACCGTAGATGCAGTCTACGTCTCTTCCAGCTTTAGCTTTGAATTTGCTTCCAGTGAAGCCTACAATCTCTTAGATTTTTTAAATCTATATTTTATATATTCGAAGATATCTATTCTATAGCGACCCTACAAGTTCCCTACTACTCAGAGTCGCTCCAGACTACAGCACCGATGCTGAGTCGAAGTTGACACGCCGAAGCGCCCCATTTACTATATCATCTAGCGTATGAAAGTTGTGCGAGACTCTATGCTGTATCTAGAACACGGTCTCTTTCAGTTTCGGCTGCGACTTGTCTTCCACGTCCAGTTCCCGTTGTGCATGGTCATTCTTTGTTCAGCGGTCTTTCTCTTGGTCTTCACTCGTTTACCCTCCGGTCCTCATTCCTTCTCTTATCATGGCGCAGTCGCTGACGGCATAGAATGAAGACACGCTGCCACAGCTGCTCTCGTCCTGTTTATTTACGCTGCTGTTTGGCCACAGCGCAAGACGACTTGGTCGCCGCGAAGAATGTTTTCACAAGATGTACTCTCGACGGATACATCGGGTAATTCGACTTGACCTTCTCCGTCCCATCTCCGTTCCGTCTAAATCAAACAGCGCCGAGGAAGATTCTTGCGGTGTTTAGCCGGAGGTTGCGCTCTAAGTCTCCTGTTACTAGCAGCGCAACGCCCAGACGATGCCTTGAAATGGGATTCCATGCCTCCCGTCGACACAATCTTCTTCTTCTTGGATAAGAGGAAGAAGCCCTGGAGCCGGCGTTTCCGGTTTAGCGGCGGCGGAGGCGATGGCAGTGGAAGGAGGAAAGAGGCAGAGGTCAAAGTGGATGGATGTCGGGTCCTCGAATGTTGTTTTACTATTCGCAGCGTCGGCTAATCATCGCTCGATCAACGATTCACGACCAATCGAAGCAGACATTGTATTCAGTTCAGTGAGTAGTTTTATTAAGTGCATGCAAAAGTAAAATGAAACAACACACTAAATAGGCCTATCTTATAATAGCGTCGAAGATGAGAAGACTCCATCTTATAATGAAGAAGAAGTCCTACAGATCTCGAGGAACCTGCATAGACTCATACACACGTAACACGACACTCTTAATTAAACAACTGGCAGGTGCCTTACCCGTTCCAGTTATTGGTTGAGTCGTCCCAATAGAAACTACAAAGACGATGAGGATCGTTGCCATGGAAACTCTAGTTGTCACGTGGACGATGTTTTCCCGTTGCATTTCGATTCTGTTGGGAGTTACTGTCGACGTCAGTCTCGAACTTAGATCCAACTATCACAAAGTGAAGCGTCTGCCTGCAAGCCAAGAAATTCCTGGCGATCTTTAGTCGAGCTCAAACTCTTCTGAAATATCAGTTCATGGTCAATTAACGCACTTAACGACCAGTATTGCACAGAAACGCCGTCAGCGCCTACTGCCATTATGGGCTTTTAGTTCTGGTGTAAGTAGATGTACCATCAAAGATTTGTTAAATGTTTCATAAAGCACACTGAACCAGATAATATGTTATCTGCTCTGCTATCAGCAAATTATGAGCCTTTGACTAACTGGTTACCGACTGACTGACTGATTAACTGACTGGCTGACGGGTAGCTGAAAATCTGCTTGTAATAACAGCTAACACCAATAAGTCCACCGATAAGAAAGTTTGACCAACAATATTGTACATGGAATTCCACGGTTTCTTGTTTATCACAGACTATAAAAATGTAAGAGTGAAACCCATTTATGGTTGAATACCCGATTTAGCAAACCTAATCCTTATCCCCCCCCCAGTGAGTCACATTAAACTAGTGCTTCCTGAGAAACTGGGCAAGTTAGAAAGGCTAAAGTTCAAAGGTTGTAGGCTATCGACGTAGTTGTAATAGGAGCATTAACCTCCTTCGGTTTCTTTTCAACTGCGTAGAATTAAGCCTCGGGTTAAAGTTCAATCACATTAACTGATCATATATTTATATACTCTGCCAGAATGCCACGTGGAACTCGTAATTATAGTATAGGACACATACAATTACTGTGGGTCTTACGACCTGGAATGGACTTCCTCTTAAGCTCCGCCTTTCACCTACATAATATCCTTCTTACCAGTGTTCTTTTCCCATCTCAAGACTGTTCTCTTTGGCCGTGCTTAAGTTGGGAGTTCCTCTGAGTAATCTTTTTGAAGGGGCGCCCTATAAATGTGCGAAAGCAATTAATTGTATGGAACCAACATAAGCCAATATAGGTCTCAAGAAATGTCCATGGAGATGCGAACAGGATATAGGCCATATATTGATATGTTTCTATACTTATTTACTTTTATAAAAGCCGCTGCCCTATCGGTGAATGAAAGCGCTAACTCTGCGTTGAAATTTTTCTCTATTTCATTAATGGTTAAATACTAACAGACTAACATTGTCTCGATAACCAAACTGAGATTCAGCCACCCTCACCGGCAGTGGCGGCGATCTTCTCTGACGGGTGGGGGGACACTTTTTACTTAGTGGAGATAAAAGAGACCCCCAGTTTGCCGCCCATGCTCACCGGATTGCTCCCAAACAGCAAGACGCCACAATTTATAGAGGAAGAAATCAGAGGTGCTAATAACAAAGTTAGGAAGAATTAAACACCAGACATGCATGCGTGGAATCACTAGAGGGAGAAAGACTTCAAGGAGGAGGGAAGTCATCGTACCCTTCTACAAAGACTCAAGACAGGGAAGAAATACTAGAGGACGCAAAATCAACAATCACTCCAATATACAAACGGAAAGGAGAAATGCCATGAAAAGTTTTCAATATAGTATTAAGCAAAGCGGAATAAAACAGAAAAACTATACGCTGAAAGAGCATTTGGAGAAGCACAAGTTGGATTCAAGCACAATAACTGGCCAACTATTCGCTACGAGTATGAATAGATGAGACAGATACTTGAAAAAATGCATAGAACGCAACCAGGAAGTCTTCATTAATTTCATATATTCTTCCAGCAAGCATTCAACAGAATCTTAATTTAAAATGTACCTTTATAAGAATACACAAAAATTGATTACAGCCTACATAGGCCTGCCTATACAACGTACACAATATCGTCTATAGGCCCTACTGTTACTACGATGATAATTTGTAGGTTGTGTAATGTATTTACAGTTTAAAGCTCTATGGTAAAAAAACTGAAATAATTTGCAGGCTATGGAAAAGCGGAGAAAGTAACAAATACATTATACAAATTACAATATCCAACCGATTCTGCTTTGAGTATACGAACATGCAAAAACTTGAATGTATACGACTTTAGCAAATGACTTTCTGAGCTAACTTGTATTTTAAATACTTTCTTGAACAAGTGAAGGGGCCTATATTAGGCCTACTTGTAGTAAAATTATTTTTAAAAGTTTTTCTCCCATCACTGATTATGCAAAGTTTAAGCCATGAAGGCACAATGATTGCCGAACAGAAATTTCACAAAACAGGCCTATACTTTTCAATTCCAATGTTCTCTTATTATTATAGTAAACAAGGCAATCCGATATGCCTCGAAGTTCTACCTGTTGTAGTAATGCTTCATAGCCTACAATCCCTATACACTGTCGTGAGCGACTGATGACCTGGTAAAAATGACAAAATAGTCAATCGTAAATTCTAACTTCTACAAATTTAAAGTCTGCGGAACCCGCTTATTCGCAGCCGCTTAGTCACAACATTGTTGGAGATCGGTTCCAGGTTAAAATTTATTAAAGGTGTCGGACGGTAGCGGTATATAAGAAGGTTAAGATGGATGGCGTTCAGAGTTAACAATGCGAGGAAGATGAGAGAAAGAGAAGGCAACGGAATAAGATTTGCGAAAAGGCAACGTTTTAAACTGAATTTAAATGAAGACAGAAAGGTGGAACAGATTTGGCAACGAACCCGATTTGCAAATAATTTCAGCGATGATGTGACGGACTAATAGAGAGCGAAAGCTACAATCTGGTTTAGCGCAGTAGCTGGAACTGTCGGAGATAAGAGAACTAGGTATAGATTGAAGTGTGTGTAGGTGAGTGACAAAGCTTTGTCTATAGAAAGACGTAAGATACTTTAAATGAAAATCTATGGATGCATAATAGATAGGCTTACTTACTGCGTCCCTCTAATTTTTTTTATAGACATCAGGCAGTTATGTACATCCATGTACCGTATATAGACACACACATAATATAAATCCAATGTCATCCATATGTATACAGGGTGAGTAAAAAAATGACCCCGTACTTTTTCTTAATATTTCGGTCAAAAGTAGGAATAATTAAATTGAAATTAACAAGGTGAAAGTCAGTTCATTTTTACGTATAACTACCGAATTTCATCAAAATATTGTTAACAGAACCAATATTATTGAACTTTTAGTGACGTCACCCACTGTTATTTTATGGTTCAAAAACGTTAAACAGTTTATTGCTAATATTGCCGCAAAAAATAAATATTATATAATGAAATTTCACAGGTTCAAATGCAACTAATATTTATATATGGTGACCAAATTTTATTGAAATATTTCAAATACAACAAAAGTTGCAGCATTTTTCTGGGAAACATTTGTTGCGCTGCACGTTTTTAAATCGGCAGAATTTAGTATATGGACTCACTAAAAGTGCTGCAACTTTTGTTGTGCTCGAGATATTTTGATACAATTTCCCCCTATATGTAAATATGAATTACCGTTAAGATTATAGAATTTAATTAATATATATTTAAGTTTGGCGGAAATATTAGCAAACAACTGTTAAACGTCATAAAAAAATCAGTGGGTGACGTCACTAAACGTTGAATAATTTCTGATTTGTATAAGATATTTTAATAAAATTTGCAGGTTATATGTAGGTATGAATTGCCTTTCCGGTTGTGAAATTTTATTTTAAAATGCCCACTTTTGACGGAGATATTGGCAAAACTCTTAGAGGGCAATCCTATTAGCAAAAAACTATTAAACGTTTTTGAACCATTAAAAGGCAGTGGGTGACGTAACTTAAAGTTGAATAACTTTTGTTCTATTTTAGATATTTTGGTGAAATTTGGCAGTTTTACGTAAATATGAATTGCCTTTCAGAATGAAAAATTCTATTTGAAGATTTTCACCTTAGACGAAAATATTGGAAAAAATGTAGGGGGGACATTCTTTTGACTCCCCCTGTATATATATATATATATATATAGAGAACGAGACAGACAGACACACAGATATACAGGCAGACACAGAGATAGATAGAGATACAAATAAAAACAGAGAACAGAAAGAGACAGACAGACAGAGAAACAGAGACAGCTAGACAGAAAGAGAAAGAGAGTAAGAAATATATAGAGGAAACACAGAGACTGCAAACGAGAGAGGGTCAGATCAGCTTGTGATGAGAGTCTTCAGCAGAAAATTATCTGATGGCTTGTGGAGGAAGGCCGACCAAATGGTTGGGGGAATGGATGATATTAGTTCTCCATACCTCATTACCAACCCAATTAAAAGCTAGACCCAGTCACCCAGGTCCGCTGCGGGGCTGAAGCGGCCCATGAATCACATAAGGGCTCGTTAGCTAGATTCTTATTTCAATTAATTCAACGGCGTGTAGGCCTACTGTATGCTGTACATCATAGATTTTTACACCAAAGCGCTCCTAAAGTTTTTTATTGCATGTCTTGGGAGGTCTGTGTAAGGAGAGGCGCATGCGCACTGGGAAAGTGTATCATCATTTCAGATATTTAGAATCAAATGGGGATTGTATTCTTACCGGGAGTCAGTCTGAGTAAGGGAGGAAAATGTAGACCTATATAGTATATACCTCCAATGTGCGGAGCAGTGGGAAACCAGCAAAGAGTAAGAATCTTCAGTGCATACAATTAGTGTTGCGAATAGTGTGAACTATATCATGTATAGGCCTATGCGTGGTATTATAAGTGCGAACATGTGCATAGGCCTATAAACATGCACCCACCTGCACGAGGAATAAAGTCTCTGCCAGTATGCTCGTGTCTAGTGGGCCTGTCTAAATCATTGATATTCGTACATGTAGTAGCATGTCTTCAAACTGCTTATTAATTATTGATAGCTTCAAACAGTGCACTGCAGCTCGTCTTTGAGGGGCGATTACGATCTCGTTTAAATGTCTCTGTCTACATTCTAACTGAGCTGGAAAGTCATCGAATTCCGTTTAATCGCCAGACGCAGGTGTTCCTGCTTTTGGAAATAATTGGCGCCACAAAGTCTTTGTCTGCTTCTAATTAACCAGATTTGGTGTTTACGATAAGCTATACATAATAGGACACTGCTGGAATATGCTTAGTCATGGCTGCGGGTCAGAAGATAATGTCAGGTAAACCAGTCAATGTATGCATAAATGTCTCTTAATAGGCACACCGCGTTTATATGTCCCTATAATGATACCTTCCTTAGAATCATCAACATACGTAATTTGCTTAATCGTCGGTGTAACGGTGTCTGACGATAACGGTCTCGGAGCTCGATAAATTTTCGAGAACGCCCAAATTACACATCATTGGGCGAGCGCCAATACCCCTCTCGGAGTTCGAGCACTTTTTCGAGAGCTCCCATATTACACATCGTTGGGCCAGCGCAATTAGTCGTATTAAATATAATACATAAGACGTCGTTGATTAAAATAACCCGTAATTTTATACGGGTTACAGCTAGTTTTTTATATTTAGCTTATTGAAAGTGCACTGAGTCACCTTATAAGGTTAAGTAAAGGAAAGACAAAGAAAACGCAATATTAGTTATATGAACATAGGTGAGGTATAGGCTCCATTAGTATGAATGTATACGGTATAATATATATATATATATAAGATGAGCATTTATATAGCGCTCTTGGAGTAATTCACAAAGGCGCTCCTAAACGGCTACTTATAAGAACCACCAAACAATAATTAATTTTATGTCTTGAGGCGAGCTGAGAAAGTTTCTTGAACTGATGAGGATGCTAATAGTTTTATGCTTAGGTGTCTCTTGCAAGTGGAAATGTAGGTAGATCATGACGTGGCGTAATGTGTAGCTTTGAGAAATTGTCGAAGATTTATATTTACATTACATCTTCGAGGACAATAATTACTGTAAGAGTCGACATTTAACTTACTTCTCGAGACTGAATTTCGTCACGATGCTCTAATTCCATATCCTGCTGGCACATCTAATTCCATCTCTATGGCAACCGATAGCGACGTCACGACGAACACAGTTCCATGGCAACATTCACACACAGTCACAATAAACGCAGCTGGCTATACATGTAGGACCGCTGCTCTCTACTTTCAATTTATTTTCCCAGGCAAGTAAGCACCGAATGCCTGATATCTATTTCCGCGTATACGGGTTGGTACGATTCCTTCGGAGACTTTCTTAGGAATGTATACAGAGAATTTCGACTCCTTCCTTCGTTCCGTCCTCCTTCCTTCCTTCGTTGCTTCAAGATAAGTACACACTGGGGCGATGAGGCGCGTGCCAGAGGTACGGGGCACCTGCTGCGATGCTAACTTGATTGGCAGGAGCAGGCACGGCCAGCCACAGTGCGAGCCATCGTCGAACAACTGTTGTAGAAACCCAACTGAAGTCAGTAGCTCTAATGCGCGCCCCCCGTTGCCATTTGAATCGATGGAAACGAATTCAAATATTTAAACTTATCTCTTTGAAGGAAACGCTTCCAATCCCGAGCGATAGGCCTGCTCATTAGTCATTTCCAATTTAGCTCTTACAAACACCAGAGCATCAAACGAGCGCTGTAAAGATGAACACGCACGCACATGCATGATGCAGGCAGACATAGTATTTTACTAGTATGCTTGCATGTACATAAAGGCCTACCGTTCATCTGAACAAATGGAGAAGTATAAGCCTACCCATACGCATAGAGCCAGAGGCATATTTAGGGGCGATTACGGGTTCAACCCTCCGAAATGTTTTTCTGAGTTTTAATATGAAACCATTGCAAAATCCACCCTAAAATTATTTATTTTATCATTGATTGTCCATTGGTCTAAAAAAGGTCGCAAATATACGCAAATACAATGTTATTTTTTCTGAATACAAGAACTATTGGGAAATGCACCGACATTTTAAAAAAGGCATTATTAATTTAGGGGCGTTACACGGGTTTCCAGGCAGAAAATTATAATTTGTTTGATAAATTGGGGTCGTCAAAATTTTGGATGTGCAAACCTCCCCTCCCCCCGAAATATTTTTCTGACTACGCCTCTGCATAGAGCATACAACGTTTTGTCAGAATGCATAGAGGAACTATGATAGTATATGCATTGCGTTATCTAAACTATAAAACACAGTTAGCCTAAAACGGTGGATGTTTGTCCGGTGGCCCGGGTCCGGTGGATGTAGCAACAAAAAGCGAACGCCATACACTCCATATTAGTTCCGTTTGAGATGTAAAATTTCTATGAAATGTACTTGTGTGCATTTCCAATCTGCGCAACTAATTTCAGCTGCACACAAGTACATTTCATAGAAATTTTACATCTCAAACGAGATATGGACATTTAAAGTTTTGGACACGATGCGTTACTTTAACGCTACATTCCTATAATGCCTGTAGTTGTAGTACAGGCCTACATTGACTGGATTCGATCCATGAGTAGGCCTAATTTTGAACCGTAGGCTACTAATTTTAATTAACTTTAAGACCGAGACAGAATGTTGTTAAACTGGAAGTCACTGGATGTAGGCCTAATGATGCTGAACGGGTAGGCCAACAGTTTGCCAAAATGAACCCAAAAGACGCTGCTATGCACATTATATGCCCAACTGAGATGGGGGTGAATGGAATTTACAGAAGGAGGTTAAAAAGTATCAGACTGTTGATGGCAATTATAGGGTGCGTTTTCAACGTCTTCTGTAAATATTCTACACTGTATTCAGTGCTATTCACTCATCGATCCGATTCGTTGTCTGTCTAGTTCTGTCTTCAGAGGGAGGCGTCTGTAGACTCTGTACTACGCAGAAGAATGCACGCATGGCTGCTGCAGCGGATGGATCAAAGGCGGAAGATCTGCTTTGAAGTTACGTCAACTGTATACATCGTCGTCAGATGGATTGAAATTCACTCAATCATCAAGATCTCTTTTCACTGTGAAATAATCTTGCTCAACCACTGATCATCGGCTACAGAAGAATCTCTCCAAGCTGCAGGATTTAGGCCTAGGCCTATATAAGGGGCATAGGCTTTTGTGGGAAACGCCAAATCTTCGCTATGAAGGCAGTGTAAAAAAACGTTACAACCTATGCCTGCTGTGTAAATGGATCACCCTGATACACATATAATACATTTATCTGGGCAGGTCCTGATTTAGGCATGTTCGCCATGCATGTGCCAGTGCACAGAGGCACCGTCACATAAGGCAATGATTTGTTTACATGTGTAGGCCATGTTTCAAAATTGGGTATTAAACGCAGTATCGCATCGTGCAGTGTACAGTGAATGATGTCAAGTTAATTAAATTCATTTTCGTGTTTTCTTCGTCACAAATTTCTGGTTAGTACCAAAAACACATGTTTAGCGTAAAGAAATTAAGAGTAAGCTTATACGATTAGCAATGGGCTTCCACCACTTCAGTGCACCGGGGCCCCCATCAAAGTAAATACGACCCTGTATCTGCGTGTCTAAAATTTCTCGAATGAGTTTTAGGCCTATCTATCTATCATTGCTTCAATAATCGTTTAATCGGAATGTAAACATTAATTTTTTCCAATCGGAATGCATAAATGTTGAGAGTGTAGGGTATCCATGAAAGACATAATCAGTAATTTATGGGTTTTTTTTAAATTTCTGTGCCCACTATACAGCGTATAGGTATATATACCAAACGGTAGGATAAGGTCCTGTATGGCTACGAAACCCGTTGAGACATTTATCGAGTTTAATAGCTCTGTTAGACGCATAGTCGTTTATTATACCGATGTATGGCTAATTGCATGGGGTTACAGTTCAACAACGCTGCTTCATAACTAAGATGAAATAGCGTCGCCCTCCTTTTTCATCAACGCTTGGCACTGGCACATGCTGAGTGATGATGTATAATCTTATATATAATAGGCAACAAGACCTATGTGTATTTGTGTAGTTGTATAATGTTGTGTTTTCTGAAAACCCTAACCATCCTAGCTTCCATGACACAATTATTGTCTTCATCTTCTTATATATTATACGAAAGAAAAATTCCGCAGAGATTTACGGGAAGGCTTATACTCCGTTCAAACAAGGTTCAAACATGCAGGAGATGGAATTCTACCAGAAATATCACTCATTCGCAGCGATCATCAGAGGGATCAGCAAAACATCCCTTTAAATATAGATAGGATCCTCAATTGCTATAAGACTATGCGTTCACGTGTGTATAGGATATATATATGCTATAGTCGACGTGTCTTCCTCTGCATTCTGTAAATTATATATATATATATATATATATATGGACCTGTATATAAGTTATGGTTAATTTTTGTAGACGTTTGAAACCTGTTCTGATCGACCTGCGATCCAAGTATAGAAATAAGACCGGGGTTCCTTTTGGAATCTCTTCTACTGCATATACGCTGCATGCGTTGTAGGATAGATTCAGTGTATCAGCCTGCAGACTTAGACTCAAGAGGAAGCAACTCCAGCAGACATGAAGAAGTTCCTGTGTTGTAATGATCGTAGACTGACATTGGGTGACATGTTCTCGGGGAAGGAGTACTTGGAGTTGCAGAGTATACAATTTCAGGATATTTAAGATATCAGACGTATATTTTCAAGCCTATATTTGTATGGTTGTAGGCTAATCTTGTTTCTTCTCTCTTTCTTGGTCCTTTTTGCCGGGTAGTCTCCAGTCCTCTCCCGGCAGGGTAAGGAAGCAGCTGGTGGGCATATTTATCTACCTCTTTCACCCACAGGTGTCCTTTCAACACCATGGTTGTGATTGCAACTTTCGTCAAAATGTGTAGTGAGATTTCATCAGCCATTATATATAGTGACAGCTATAATTATGATAATGTAACATGTTCGAGAGGTTTCTGAATGAAAAATAAAGACTCGTGAAAATGAAAGTGGTACCAGAGAGAGTCATACCTTTACCAGTTGTGGGTAGCCTACTAAGACCTGAAACATAGGGAATGTGTTCACTAAGCCCACATAATGCAGAGATGGAGCTGGAGCAGTTGTCCCCTTTATAACCACCAGCGTGGCAAATCATCTGAACGCATTTGCAGACAGATGAGAATAAGAAAAGCACGAATACAGCATTCTTTGTTTTCATGTTAATTTAACACCTTCAGAGACATTGGATTACTTGATTATTGGATGGAATGAACTTTAATATGTAAGTGTAACCAATATTCCCATATCTTCACCTACTTGACTGACGTCATTCACTAACTTCCAGTGGTTGCTCGCATCAGATAGGCTTATAAGGTTATACTTCTGGTCTCTAAAGCTCAAGTTGGTCGAGCCCTTAAATACGAGCCCCTAAATACCTTTGCGACATGTTGCATAAACTCATTTTGCTCTCTCCTTCCGACCCTTGCGTTCCTCTTATTGAAATGACTTCTTTGTTTCTTAGTCTAGGACTGCCTTGGCCCAGAAGCGGTCCTTTGCTATTGTCGGACCATCCCTATGGAATGTCTTTCCTCCAAGTCTCCGTATAGGAAGCTTTCTGGTGGCGTTTACTTTTCCTCTCTTAAATTGCTTAAGGTTTTTCTTTTCCTCGGGATTGTCACGCTGGGGCGCCTCTGAATTGTTCCGCTGAGAGAGACGCTTCATACATGTTCACGTAGATAGATAGAACATATAGCTATAGGTATGTCACCATGTTGGAGCTGAGAAATTTGTGGAAAAAGAAGAGTTGATGAATATTTACTAATAATTTTCCATATATCCACGAGGGTTAATGTTTCTCCGAACACCATATATATAACATAATATATGAGTTCAATATCTGCTCGTAGAACCAGCAGTTGACAATATGGAATGCAACAGTTACCATAATTATCAGCCTATGTTCAATGGTGGTAAGCCATTTGAGATCTTCAAGCGCTTGCTTTCCCTCCTGCATTCAGTTACGACAAAATCCTTGAATTGGTCGTAAGTCTCATAATTGAAATCTCTTTTCCTCCAGATCCTCATTGTGCGCTTTGTCTAACTGTTTGAAACCGATTTTGTTCCTTTTTGCCGATTCCGGATAGCAGTTAGACATGGCTGTTATTTGCAGATTCCAATTACAGCCGACCGAAGACTTTGCTTGGAGCGCCGTCGCCGTCGCCGTAGGGTTCATGGGAGCAATTGTTTCTTATAGAGACGATCGATCGAGGATTAGTAGTGACCATGACGAAAGATGCCTTTCATCATGGTAGTGACTGTCACTTGTCGATGTTATCATCTGAGTCATCGTCATCGCCAGATCGTAGACGTTGCTCTGCGCTGCCTGCTGTTCGTATCGTTTCTGAACGTCCTGCGTCGCCATCTAGCGAATCGACCGATGATCTGATTCGATGCCACGTGAAACTCGTGTGTATGGTGGCGGCCTCTGCTGAATTGGTGTCGAGTCGCATGCTGGCGCCGTAGAGCGACGTGTGAAGACCTTTAGGCGAACCCTTGACGTAAAGACCAAGCAATAGTTGACTGTAGGCCATGATGAAAATATCATTGGGTCAATGACATCACTTAGAAGGTAAAAGGAAACTAAAATTCAAGACCATCAATCATGTCACAGCCAGCCTCGAAGCCTTGGATGATAGAGCCCAAAAAGATACTTATGCCCATGTTATGGGCCCTTATAAAGAAAATTCATCACAGCAACTGAAGAGTTGACTGGTGCTCACCTAAATTTATTGCACAATCAAAGTACCGCTGAATAGAATAACGCAATCTTTTAATAGATTGCGCTGTAGTCTGCCTGTAGAGGAAAGAAAGAATTATAAACGTGGAAATCATGGGTTTAGCGATAGCTTCTCTAAAGGAAGGGGACGGCTTATTATGTTCAAACCCTCCGGAGAGAGTTTTTACTTTTTCTAGAAGAGAAACTATAAGAGCTCTATTTGGATCAAATTTGGGCAATTTTCCTACCGCAGAGGGATTCAAAAGGCTTATAATGAACCCCTCTCTAGAGAACCCACGAAACATTTTCCTCCTCACGCTTTTGGTGGAAATATGACAGTCTGAGTAGAGTATATCACTACCTTAACCTGAACTAAAATCGGTTCATTCGATATAGCTACCTTGACGATGCAGTGCCTGAGACAGCAGGCAAGAATTGCAGCCAGGAGGATGGCAATGAGGAGACTAAGGAGACTGATGATGAAGACGACGATATAGCACAGGTAGAGGATCGTCGTTCGTCGAATGACGTCACAGCCAGACTCACCGATGACGTAGAGAGCACGAACTGCGTCACCTCCTTCGTCACGACTTCAAATAGACACGAATCAAGACATCATCGGTTATTAGCACTAATACGATGATAGAGGTCATCAACATATATAATTAGTATGAAACATTTACCCACTTACGATCTTTAAATGATGGATATCCTACATAACACCTATATTATAACAAGGATTAAAAGCAGCTCAGAAGACTCCAGTCTGTGTCAGGACCACTGTAAATGTCATGACATTAGAAACTCGATCCCTCTAATTCTGCTTCGCAAATTGCTCTAGCATCTCTGGTAGGTCTATCTCAACCACACGATCTAAACCAGTGGTTCCCAACCTTTATGACTCGAGGGCCAATTTTCCTAGTTGGAGGACTCGAGGGGCCACAATGTTGAAGTTCAGAATCAGGTACAGTGAAATACGAAAACGAAGCATATTTATAATGTTTACCGGCCTTAGCCTAAAAATGAGTAGCTGAGTAACGTACCTTTTATCAAATAAAAAAAATAACTTAGAGTCGTAAACGCCGCCTTAATAACAGTAGGCCCTATATATAATTACATATTATGCCTAATCATCTTTTGTTGCTGACTATTATAAACGAGTTTTTCAATGTCAGGTTGAAAAATTTTTGTAGCCAGAATCATCAGCTCATGCAAATGGGAATCAGTAAGCCGTGAACGTTTATTGCTTTTAATCAATTTCATAGCAGAAAATGACTGCTCACATCGGGCCTATGTGCAACCGAAACATGTGGAGAGGACAAACAATTAAAACGCTGAGCAAAAGATCGCAAATGTTCAAATTCAATTATTCACATGACCAAGAATAAA
>JAQFXW010000745.1:0-17148 GCA_034693945.1 Dendrobaena attemsi
ATACATACATACATACATATATACATACATTACATACATACATTCATACATTCATACATTCATACATACATACATACATACATACATGCTGAACCAAATCCTTGATTGCTCATAGCTGTTGAATGAATCATAAACCTTATCCTACTTGGTGTGATTCGGTTGGCGTCCAATAATCTTGGCATGCCTAAAGTTCCGGCCCGACTATGATTTATAGCTACGAAACAACTTTATTGGGGACTAATTGCAGGGGCCTTATCTGCCCAGGCTGCGGCCGACAGACTCCCTAGTCGGCTGGGTACGTCATGGGGTGCAAAGGCGTTGGGTTGGCTTCACGCGTCAGCGGTCAGAAAATGACCAGTCCAGTAGGTCGACGGGTCATTAGGAGCTTGGCAACGCCGAACAGGACGGATGGTAGAGGTTGTAGTAGCCTCTGAGTGGCCTACGCTGAGGGCTCTGTACCCTCCCGATCAACGGACCGTAGGGTGGGCGAGACTTTCGTTTCCAGCCACCTCGGCCGTCCACTTCGCGGCGACAACGTACTTGAAGTTTATGAAATAGCGCTAGAAGAATGGTTCTGATCGGAGGATCTGGCCCTGTTTACCGTCGCGCATTGCGGCGTCGTTTCGGCTCTCGTTAGACTTCCGGCGGAGGAGCGACATGGGAAAACGTACCCTATACCATTGAACTCTGTGTGTGTCTGACTGGGACCCCTTGCGAGCGAGAGAGCAGCGAAGTGGTAGGCAGAACCCAGACCGAGGCTGGCTTACGTAAGCTTACGTGGGTTACGCACGGATGACCGGAAGAATGATAGATGGCGAGAGAGAGAGAGAGAGAACGAACTGAATGCATATAGGTGAGATGAGCGCTCAAGGCCTCGGCCCAGCAGGTGCGATGCTTAGCGGAGGCGGCTTGCAGACGTAGTAGAGAAGAAGCACCGTGTGTCCAAACGCAGCGCTCCTGTTATTATATAAACAGGAAGCTGGCGCCGCTCGTCAAAGAGACTTCTTTCAACCGGAATAAAGGCACTGAACTGAGACCGTTCTGCATTGTTCTATCGAGAAGACTTTTTCGCTGTTTACTTTTGTTATACACGACTTGCGATCGAAGAATTGTAGCCGATAGAAACCGACATCAGATTGGAACAGTTCCCCGTTTAGACTGATAGGAACGTTTGCTTAAGTAAGCAACCATCCACCCGAATTTATAGGACTACGACTAGTTGTCTGGTCGTGTTTTACGGCAAAGCTAGTCATTGGCCTCTCTGACTGGATATAGGAGAGATGACGCAACCCACGATGTTCATTCCGGCCAGAAACAGCCATTTACCGGTCCCTGTCCAAGGACTCCTCAGGGTCCGGAAGGGTAGCTGGAACTTCGGACTGTACCTCACATTCAGCGTTTCAATACTGGCGATACTTCACACAGAAGCGATCGAATGGCTGTAAGTAGAATGAATTCTCCTCGCATATCAGTCTACGTTATTCTTTCAGTTCGGCCTCTGCTATTGTTTAAGTAATTGTCATAAATAGGCCTAGCTACTAGGGCCTACTATATTTTGTGTGTGTAATGGCAAAGTTTATATCTAATTGGAATGGCTACTAGGCCTACACTTGAAAATCACTCGTTCCGTGCCTATAATTATAAAGAAATTACTGTTGGGCTATAAGCCTAGGCTACAAAACAGAAACTCAGAAGAGTAATTATTCATTAGACCTATAAGAGATTTCTCAGTTTTATTTGCCTCTGAATGCGTTAAATCGCTAGCAATAATAGGTTTCTAGATTGCGAACAGTTAACCAATTCTCTATTCACCATGTTGGCCTATGAACCAGAATACTTGCTTGATCTGTTCACCGGCATACGTTCGTATGCAAAACAGCAAGGGCATATTATGCCATTCATGATCTTATCCTATATTACAGCATGTTATTATATATTGCGTATACATTAACCGCATAAATATGCGATTAGTCAGCCTTCAGTAAATCGACAACAATCAACAAGTTAATCATTCAATGAGCTAATTTTCACAGATTGATTTATCGTTCCTGCAGATAATTATGTCTAAGTTTGGCCACATGCTCTGCAACATATCCTATATATAATAGTCAGCAGTCCTATTATAATACTGATAGTAGGAATTGCAGAGGCCTACCTTAGGCCTATTCGCCTATAGTACAGACCATAGCGTATAGGCTATAACGTAATACTGCACGTTCTATTTCTCTTCAAACGAAAGAACACTGCATTACTTACTCCGAAACCTGAACATATCATTTGGTCTGTTTGCTTGCCTGCATTTCTGTCTCTTTTTCTATTTCGGTTTATGCTTGTATGTACTTATAAGTGGGTCTGTGCTCATGCATGTAAACGAATGTATCTGACATGTATCTGCGTTGGCTTATAGCATTTCTTAACGTCAGCCAATTTTCTGCATTGCCTTGTATACGCCTATTTTCTGTCTCAAATTAACCAATTTGTAGTGGTCGACAGAAATTGAAAGTAGTATAGAATGCTGAACTTTAGTTGTCTCCTGCAGAGTATAATTATATCATTCTATAGGTCTATACAACTTGAACTAGGCCTACCGACCTACATTGAATTGACCTTATTGTAGAATATACTAAAACAAGAAAGCAGTCTCATCAGTTCGCAGGCAATGCCTGCTGCTTATATACTTAAATAGAATTAGCAAGGATCCCGATGTAGGGTCAGTGAGCACTCCTGAGTAACACGGCGTACCATAACAATCGTCGACCCATGACTTTGGTTTTGCGTATAGAAAGAACGGAGGCAGAGGCAGAGCGTTTTGCCATCGATTAAAGAGATGGGAAAAGGAAGTTCAAAGAACAGGAGAACACGATAGAACAAAGAGCTGAGAAGGAGGCTTAGAAATCAGATGATGAAAGAACAATAACACAGAGTGCAAGATCGGCTTCCACCGCACAGTTCAAGCCCAAACGATACAGGGGCAGACGAATGCACCTATATTGCAGGCAGAAGGAAGTACGGAAGGAAGATGGAAGAACGGAGGAAAGAGGAAGAAAGGAATGAATATGACTATAAGGTAGAGGGAATAGATCAGCTGACATAAAGAGAAACCAGACTCGGTGCTACACAAAAGTCGAGAGGAGGACGCAATCATTTAGAGGAGTGAAAGAGAGACAGACAGACAGAGACAGAGGGAGATTTGAGGAACAGCACAGTTGAACTAAAGACCGAACATGTATATAGAGTGAGACAGACAGAGGCACAAGTTCGTGTTTAAATAAACGCTAAAAATATATACTCTATGATTCTAAATAATAGTATAATCTATATTTATATTATATTATATTCAATTATACATATTATATTCAATTATACATATAAAGATATATATATATATATAATATACTCATCGGTATATTACGAAGAAACCTGCAGGACTCAACGATGGAAGATGGAAACGTACAGAGGTCAACTGACAGAGATACAGAGAGAGGACGGTGTACGTGAGACAGTGTCTGCAGGAGTAGCTTACGGATGATATAATAGGAATGAGGTTTCTTTTTAAACGGGTGAGGGTCAAAACGAGTGGAGGGAGAAGGGAAATTTTGCCTCGGGCAGAATTCTGAATTTCTGCGGCATTCCATCAATCTTACTCGGATTCTTAGCTGGACACATTCTCTGACGAGATCCGCAGAAACGGATCGACGTATAGCCTAGTATACTGTGTTGTCCATCTTCTTATCATCCAGCTGCACGGAGGAGAGACGGAATGAAAATGGGAGAGGAGGAGGAGGGAGAGGACGACGGAGAGGATTAATGAGCGTCTGGGAAGAGTAAAGACAGAAGCAGACGCGCAGAGGACATAGTGTAGATAGCAGCGTATAAGGGACTGAGAGAATGGCTACTATATATGATGCAGAGTGAATGGAAACGCATACATGCAAGCAGAGAGAGAGATATGCAGCAGGCGACAGAGAAATAGGTAGAATACTAGAAAGACAGACAAACAGATAGATAGACAGAGAGAGGGGGAAATGTCACAGACAGACAGAGAGGCTTGTGAATAGACATGTGTGAGAGACAGACAGACGGACAAATAGATAGACAGACACAGATACAGACAGACATACCGGCAGAGACAAAGGATAATGTCAGGAACTGAAGCAAAGAAAGAGGGAGAATGCCACAGACAGAGTATAGATGGAAAATGGAGAGAAGAGAAGTTTGGCTCAAAAACTCAGACTGTATGAGAGAGAGGTGAAGTATATTATGGAATGCAAGGACACACGTAGCCTGTCTAGAGATCTCTGCGGGTCTTATTTCCTACATTCACATTTAATGGAATCGAATATTTAACGCTACAGGGATCACCCCACCCTTCGCTTAAGTCCTTGCTGTTCTACTTAGTACATCAAAGCAACGCGTCTGCAGAGACCCTCAGTTAGCCTCCCCCAAATAACACACCCTCCGCACACCGTGGGCGGGGCGAGGAGAGGCAAATAATCAGACAGGGAGAGAGGCAGTTGATCTGGCAGAAGTCGGGTCGATAAATTATAACGAACCACTTGAATCTGTTGCCGTTGTTCTTCGACGGGTGTGCTGGGCTATCGTCTAAAAGACATCGAGCGTCGTCCAATTATCATTTTCGTAATTCGAGATGAAAAACTCTCCACACCGGTTCATGAAACTTTCCAAGGAGTGTCTCTGTCTAAAGAACCGTAAACAAGCACAAGTCGTGTAAACCACTGAGACAACTTGTTCAGTTCACTTTAGTCACTTTATGCCAATTGAGGACCTAGCTTATTTACTATACAAGTGTTATTGCATACTGTATGCATAGTTGCATATTATCATGTATCATAATAATTTTATTATATTAGTTATTCGTTTATCACATTACTTGATTGGTTTTAGGGTAAAAACTATTACCCGAATATGTCCTTGCCTGGGGCCTTTGTCGGTTGAGGGGGAAGAGTGATTAATGAACATGCCCAGACGAATTGCTTGTTCCCGCTCTCTTAACAGTCTTCTGCCAAAAAGAAGTTGCGGCGTAGACAATCCTATATAGAAATAAATAACTTCAGCTAGGAAGAAACCAAAATAGTCAATCCAAGTGATGTTCATATATATGTATATATATACATGTATATATATACATATATACATCATGATGATAATGTACTGAGGAAAAAGATCAAGTCAGAAAGAGACAGAAATCATAATAATATGGAATCAGATATTTAATACAAAAGTTCCGAATTAGCCATGCACAGTGGGTGTATACACACTCGCATGCAAACTATGTATAGGCTGCATATGAGCTTCTGTGGTGGCGCAGCGCATCGAATGATGTCATGCCTAAGATCAAAGTTTGGACCTGTTCACTATACTGCTGCATACTTTTGCATACTGTCTAGTGTCTGTAATGCGGCTCTGGGAGGAAGGAAAAGAAGGTTATCTATTGAAAATCTTAGGGAAATGGAGATGTGTAGTGGTCGATGACGAAAATGCAATTCAAGGCAAACTATAGGAAGAACAATAGTAAAGCATGCGCAAGTACAAAGCTTATCCAGAGATATCGGACGAATGATGGATGGAACTAATCTCATCTCAGCTCAAACGAGAATATGTGATAGGCCTATATATAGTTATAGTGATTTATATTCTAATTCGACCTCAACAATAGACTTTTCTACGAATGGACTTTCTTGATGTCTGTCTCAAAGTCACAGACTGCAAAACTACTCTGTATTGCAATGGTTCGAGGCTGTCGTTTTCCCTCTGAATTACGGGCAGCAATCTATCAATTTAGATATCTATAGACAGCTACTAACTATAACTGAGAATAAATTTGGCATCATAGTCGCCTGTGTGAAGTATAATGCAAGCATTCATGAATGTTTGAGGTCGAATCTAATCAAATTTGCCAAATGTTCTCCCTGGCTTGTTTGTATTGGCTTGAATCTTAAAATGACATGTCAGACCAAATTGTTGACCAAGAACGAGAGTTGATCTTATGTTTCAATTCCTTTTGGAAGAGTGTTGTATGTAGCTCTTGAAAAAGTTTCCTCACTGTACAACAGAGAGGCTTTCTAATAAACGTATTAAGAGAAAACAGAAGTGCAAGAATTTTTCAGTTAAGAGAACGCAGATAATTACTGTACCAAACCCTCAGGCAAAATCATACCACCCCTTAACCCACCAAGAAAGTCACGAGGATCGAATTCAAATAACCATATTTTGTTCATTGTTCTAACTTCTATATACGTAAAACCGGGAGAAGCTTTGCCCGAGGCTATATCGGTTTGCCTATCCAACCAGCAAATTTACATATCAGAACGGGAAAATAATATTCAATTGGGCTCACTACTGAAATCAGAGGGAACGACTAAGAGACAAAACACCTGGATTGAAGAGCAATGCAAGATAAGCTTTTTAGATAAATAGAAAGCAATAAGTCTGCAGATTAGACTACTTAGTGAAAACTTTAGAGCTCAAAGTTATAGCAAACATACAGATATGATCAAAGCAACTCTCAAATCTCTCTACTCAACCTTAGCATGCACACAACAACATATGTAGTTTCGAGAGTGTTGCCCCAAAGCAACACATGGGAATAGATGCCAACTTTTCCACACATCGAGGTAAGAGATGCAAATTGAGAAAGATAAAGCAAACGACATGGCGGCTGTAATCACTCTGGAACTATTTCGAGAGGAAGCAGAAACAGTTAAATTAGGCTTACATACAACTTTCTTGTCAAGATAGGCCATTTCAAGAAAAAACAGAAACCTCCTCAAAAGCAAAAAATTGTCTCGATATTTAAAACGAAAAGGTCAAAAGGAGATTGCAAAATAAAAAAATTGAGAGGTGTGAGCACACAGATCATCTAAGAAAACGATCACCAAACGAGACAAAATAAGAATGAATAGTAGAGGCTATAGTTATATCGAGAGGGTTTATAAAGAGTTCATGCACAAGAACTATGTGCATATGTTTCAAGAACTAGCGTCAATTTAACTGAAACGAATAAAAGTCCAATTTTAATAGCCCTCTCAGAAAACTGATAATGTTCCCACTGTAAGAGCACATTCATCAAAACCAAGCCACAAGTCTGCAACTTCGGTAACAACCAAGTATTATAATTTCTGTCTTAACGATCTTGTCGGCTTTTTAAACTAATCATACGGTAGACCTATTATAGACCACATCTGTCCCAGAGTTGCCTTGTTTGTTGCCGATTCAAAATCCTCTACTGCAGCAGTGCCTTCTTTTCAGTAGATATACTTTATAAGTACTCTGATACAAATTTACTGTTAAACATCACAAAAACTCGTCAAAATTGTGCAATAGATGGAGGCCTATGTCGACAATTGCCAAGTGCAAATAAGGTACAACGCAAGAACGATAGATCATATATACAGAAGACTTTCAGACGAGAAGTAACTTGTAAACAATCCTCCCTCTCCTTGTTTATTGCACAGAGGTATCGTGTCTCTGCAAACGAAACTCCACGTGCCTCTGCAAATAAATCGTCACACATATAAACCACATGTATACCTACATTTCATATATATACTGTATATATACACATACTAATTCTACCATACATAATTATATCCGGATAGGCGTATTATGGCAGCGTAGCTATTCTGCGATGGGCTTCTGAAGAGTTTCGCCTTCTGGCAACACTTGGGTGACAACTTTTGATGCACATTGCATCGTGGCGAGACTCTAATACTGCGTCACAAAAAACGATACATTTTGGAGGCCAGGATGACCCATAACCCCAATTGAACTCTTGTCCCAGGTGCTCCCCAACGCTAATTTAAGCTGGAGGTCTCAGATCAGCATGAGTGTAATCCCCTGAACAGAATCCCCCGGACAGAATCCCCCTCATTTTTGCTAGGACATAAGCCCTCAGACAAAATCCCCCTCTAGCCATACAGCACCTAAACGCCTCATTTACCACATTGATATGTATGTATGTTATTATGTATGTATGTATGCTTGCGTGCATGCATATGTATGTATGTATGTATATATGTCAATTTTTATGTGTGTATGTATATAATAATATATGTTTGTATGCATGTGGGGAATCTGTCATACATACATGCATATGCAATCCCTGTAGTCCGGGGGATTGTGTCTGGGAGGATTATATCAAGGGGGGATTATATCCGTTCCCCGGTTAGTATAGAGTGGTTGTTTGTGTGCGGTTTCACATAGGCCTACATGTGTACCGGTCGTATAATCATTGTGTACGTGTAGCACTGTAGTGTTTGGACAACGTTCATAGTATAGGCCTAGTTGGCCATCTGAGTTGTCTTTGGCCATCAATGGTAGTGGCATTTGAACCATACCAATGGCACGAATGTGTGCCTCTGTACAGTCTAGCCTTTTAGCAGAAGGCGCTTCCAGGGCAAGCCATGAGGACAGTGACCCCAACTAAACCCCTATAGGCTTATATTACAGTAAAATTAACACATAGTTGTATATGTGAAGTAAAATTTGCAATGGTGTTCTGCGGAATAAAAAAAAATAATGATCGGCTTTGAGCTTTTGATCAGAAACTAAGAGCGTGAAAGAGGATATAGATAAAGATATTATCAGTTAAAGCGGGTTATGTCGAAGAAGATTGTCAGCAAATTGAAGACATCTTCAAAAATTATGACACAGTTACGAATAATTGAACACGAGTTAATTAAACTTGGAGCTAAGGAGATGTCACAAAGTGTCGTCACATAATTCTGCATTTATTTCTACTGTTTGCTTACACTTGTGTGACGATCTCTAAAGTCCGCTTCCATTCTGGGAAAGCGATTTGTTTCAGCATCAGCTCTCGTCTATAATATTATTATTACCGAAATGCGTTGATCCGATTTTGACCCTGTAGACATGCCATTGCCATCGATTTAATTTGCTCTAACTAAGCGTCTGCAAATTAGTTCCCGCTATAATTGACTTTTTGTGCGTTTTAGAAATAGGTCTACATGTATAGCTACAATTGGTTGATGTTTAAATATTATAAGGCGTCCAAATTTGTTTGCCATGCTATGCATTCATTTTCCGATTTATTTATTCGTAGAAATCATATAGCTATTCCTTATGTACTTGATTAAGGGTCGGCATTGGCCAGATTGGATGATATATGGTTTGGGGCGTTCTTGAGTCGTTCTGTGTTTCAGATGTTCAGGCTGACTTCTCTGTCAGTCTGTCACCCAGTCATCCAACGAGACTTGGTTGAGCGAGTGAATAAAATGATGGATGGATGATGAGTTATTGAATGAGAAATGGATGAATAGTAAGTGAATGAATTGATTAGCTTTTAGTCAGTCAGTCAGTCAGTCGTTCGGTGCGTTTTTTCGACGACGCAGCAGGAAAGTAACAGTGCTCCTGGTTGTACCTCATTTCACTATAGGGCCTCGGCTATTAATATATTTTATACAATGGTTAATATCTATGAAATGGAGGGTCTCAATTGAGTGATGCGTGCAAGGAATGTATCAATTCCCGTAAAGGTCAATAAGTTTACAATGTTTAGCGATGTCCTATGTCCGTTCACATCGACCTCATCTGACCTTTGTTTAATAGTAATGTCTTCATAGATGCTAAGGTCAGACAGCTAAAGTGAAGGGATAAATATATACACACATCCGGGGGTCCATCTACTTAATATGCTTGTCTGTCTGGAGAAATTCATTGACTAAGTATACATCATGTCCTGTCATTCGTTGACCATAATTGAAGCCAATGGTGATCCTCTACGGCATGGAGATGAGGTGCAGCAGGGAATAACAGCCCCGTTCCCGCCCTCTTGTGCCCAAGGGAGACGCCACTGCAGCACATTACAGGGCGGTAAAATGGAACGAATGTTGCCATTCAAAATATCCTTAGGGCAAAGACAGGGTTCGAGCAGCCTACGAGGAGGGAGATTGCAAACCCGCAGAACAGGTATTTACACAGGCGTTACAACATTCGATATATATACGCACAGGCCTATGTGTATACGTATATACACACGATGTATAACATATATAATATATATAGCGTATTTTGTGTATATATTACAGGGTTTTAATTGTTGTGCGCTTAGCGTCGTGGTTTTACGATTTCGCTGATGTGTTAATCTGCCGACACCTAATAAAAGTGTCTTAATATTTTTGCGCCGTCCCTCCTTCTCTGTCATCTTAAGCAGGTACCTGTCGTTTTGGCGCCTTTAACCTCGTATCAATTGAAGTACACCCGTTGAAAGGGAAGAGCAGGAGGAGTATCGGGAAGTGCAAGCAAATTGAGGAGATAATATAAAAAAGCGAGACAGAGAATGTTGAAGAAGAATGATTCCTTAATAAGTAGAAAGTGAAAACTTGGTAGAAGCAAAGAATAACAGAGGACGGATGGAATGTTCAGAGTGAAGAACAAGACATATCATAATACTGGATGTGGAAATCGATTAAAAAAATTAAAGGTAGAAAAGAAAATTACTTCGGAAGATTTAATTTTTTAAATTAGGCCCTATGACATAAATGCAGGTATAAGACATAATAAGAGTCACTAAGTTTATAACTCTTGACTCAAGCGATGTATTGGCTACACCAATAGCACTCATTTGACATCTGTAATCCTGTATACGGTGCTTATAGTTATCGATAGTAATAATAATAATAATAATAATAATAGACAGCCTTAGTTGATATTATTCAGCTGGTTAGCATTACTATAATCTGATGTAATCGCCAGCTACATTGAGACGAAGACGTGGTCTGAACAGAGTAAAAAGAGTCCTGCAAAAAAGAGCCTCTCTAAACACTCGAATCTCATATCACATGTTTAATGTTTATAGCTGCATGATTAAAGCCCACAGGTGAATCTTTAAGCAAATTCACTTCCATGTAAGAAGGAATTCCTTAAAGTGCAATAACATACAGGGTGGCCCAAAAAAAGTGAGAACACGGCGGTGGTTTTAAAATATTTCGGTTAAAAGTAATACTTTTCAAATAAAATTTTACAGACTGATAGGCAATTCATGTTTACATATAAATTCAAAATTTCACCAAAATTCAATTTTTAGTGACGTCTTCCTCTGTTTTTTGGTGCTTCAAATGACGTTCAGCAGTTTTTGTTATTTGTTCCGTAAAAAGTAGAAATTCTTAAAGAAATTCTGCAGTCTCAAAGGTAGTTCATATTTGCATATAACCACCATATTTCATCAAAATATTTCAAAGCCAACAGAAGTTGTAGCACTTTTATTGAACCCACCTACTGCATGTACTGTAATGATTCAAACACTGTAACGCAGAAAACGTTACAGAAGGTGTGGGTGACATCACTAAAAGTTGAATAACTTTTTTCTGTGTGAGATATTTTGCCGCAAGTTGGAATTGCCTTTCAGTCTGTACAAGTTTATTCGAAAATTCTTTATCTTGACTGAAATATTAGACAGACCGTTCTGGGCCACCCTGTATATTTCAACAACTGGTTGGCTGTCCAAAATCCCGAAAGTCTGGTTTACTGGAAGAAAGTTTCCGAGTGGAAACTGGTTTGTAGATGTCTTTTGTGGTTGTTGTCTGACAACGGCCAAGATAGCAGGCAAAGAAGTCGAAAGGGTCCCTAAAAGGCTTACATGCTAATCGCCATAAATGTTTAGTATTTAAAACAGTCACACGTTCAACAGTCTTTTCGACAATTATTAATCTACTAGCTGTAACCTGTAAAAATTACAGGCAGTTTTAATCAAGGACCACAATTTCAAAGAATGTACTTACTTACTTAGGCCTACTTACTTACTTACTCGAAACGCGATCAATATCGTAATATAAGACGATACTTACCCTATCCCGTGCAACATACCCTTTTCTTTGTGCAAATGGCTTCTTTTGTTCGCTTCCGATAATATGGCATTCCAAGTTTTGGTAGGAGAATGAGACTAACCAACCCAAGCATCCGTAGTGCGATCAGAGGTCTGAAGGCGAATTTCAAAGAATAAAACTATACTTACTTACTTACTGGAATGCGTGGGTGCGGACGAAATCTGCTCGACTTTTCCGAGACCGTTATCGCCGCGAGAGCGTTAGCGAGACCGAATTAGCATATAAGCAAATTATATATGTTGATAAATATACAGCCTGGTCTACATACTTATTTATTTCGGGATTTCTGTAGCGCCTCTTCAACTCCACTACTACTCACAGGTGCTTCCCAGCCCCCAATGCAACTTCTATGCAGAGTTTACTATACACATATTCTACATACATGTATGCAGCATGCATGCATTAGACACTGCAACCATAGATGCTCTGTTCTTATATCTACTCAGTCACTGTTGTCTAGGTATACATTATTCTAAGTTGCAAGACTAAGATAAAAGATCGTTTTGAAGGCGATTGAAGTTGAGAGTGGTCAAAAGTAAAGCCTTGCAGGCAGTCATGACGAGAGAGCGATAAATCGCTATGAGTCACTGAGACTGGCAGAAAGACAGACACACGGACTTACAGGGAGACTCGTGTCTCAATGAATGCTTCGATACAGGCGCTTACTATAATTATAGTCATACATTATCGTAATTATCTGGTATCATGTTTTAGTATTAAATTAGGTGATCTGTTCAGATGTAAGTATAGAGACTAGACAGCTGAATTCCGTGCTTACTATATAGCGTGCCTAAAATAACACTCGCGTTTTCTTACTCTATGCTTTAGCTATAGCCTTAACTAGTATTTAGTAGGCCTAACGTGTAGGCTTTATCTTACGTTATCTTATCGTTGTGTATACCACACACGATACCTATACAGCTAATGCTCAGTGACATGTTTTGATGCAATAGGGCTGTGGCGAAGCGGCGGGAGAATCACTGGAATCGAACGGGCGACTGCATGCAGGCGTCGACAGAGGGCATGACGAAGCCACAGAGGAAGTTCTGCTCACGGAACCTCGAACTCATGTCATCCGTCGTTCATGCCTCTCTGCAGACGGCTCAGGTCTGCCAGGAGCTCTTCCTCGATAGCAGATGGAACTGCTCGTCCATCCTGCTCGCACCCAACTTCATGCCAGACCTAAATGGAGGCAAGCAGATATAGATCACTCGAAGCATTTGCTAGAATTGTAATCGGATGTTTATTCCTTCCTGTAGCTTAAGAGCCATTCAGGTCGGATCGAATGCTTTTGCTGTAAAAGCAGCTCTGCCAAATTCAACGAAATATCATAATAAGACGCTCACGAGTACAATGTGGTCATTGTAGCCTCAAAATAAGTTTCAACGTCAATACCTAAAAAAATTATTCGCAGTAACTAGCCTAGTGGATAAAAGTGATAGACTTAGCTTGCGGTAACAGATAACAAAAACTTAATTGATTATTATTATTACTACTGTACTACAGCCATTATAATTATTATTGTCATTATTCCCAGCATCGCATCATATTAAGCCTAGTAAAATTAATAATTGGCCTAATAATAATTATAATAATAATAATTGGGACTATTGTTACGTTGTGTTTGCTCCGCAACTTTCTCACTGTTCAGATAACTATGCACTGACTGTTCCAATTCGAGGATGTTACTCATCTGGACCAAAGTCTTTACCTATAGCGTGAATTTTGAATTTTCAGGGACGGTTGTAAGAGTATGTGAACAAAGATGGAGCGAGCTTTGTCTGCCAAGAGAGTAGGCTCGTAACGTTTGCTCCTCTGTCAGGGTTTGTAGTTCCGTTTCAAGTGCATGGACAGAATCGGAGACCGACATGCAAAAATAGAAGAGAGATACTTGGAAGGAATTGCAGGAATGCGTTGCAAGAAAGACATGCTGTTGTGCTGTTGCGTTTCTTTGAAGCTGTCAAAAACAGTGACTTGACTCGACTTAATAAATCATAAATCTTATCCCTTCCCGACCCATGCGCATACAGTACACCCCCTCATATGCCAACCCACCCGTTGGCCTGTCTTCTCTGAGTCCACGTTATTAGACCCATATGGTTCCAGTTGAAGGAAGAAATCCTCGCCATGCGCAGTTGCTTGTCCGTTGAACAAATCCACTGGATTGGCCGTGATTCAGTCTGTAGGTTTTGGAGATGGAAATATCTTTCAATTGTTACAAGGATGTATAATTCAGTTCAGTCGTCGACTAATCGACCAGCTCTCCTCCCTCTGTCTGTTTGTCTGTCTGTCTGTCTCTCATCATCCTGCTGCGTCGGCTGATGAAGCTCTTCCCACTTCCAGCCACCCTCCCACCTCACACCTGATGATCGATTGATCGACCGACTGACAGGCAGGGTGGCCGTGTGATAGGCGCAAGAGTGAGGAATAAGAGGGGGTGAATCGGTTTGAAAGAAGGAGAGGATTATAGTATACTGAATAGGCCCACAGGGAGACAACGCTGAAGAAGGGATGATCAGCGTTCAGGCATGCGTGTGAACGCATAGGGTTCCACTTAGCTTCAAGAGTTCACAAATGCTTCGATCGTTTCAGCCGTGAGCCATAGACACGATGATGAGACGGCAGGTAGCACTTCGTGAGAGCTCTGCAAAAACGAGACACAAACAAAACTATATATCACTGTCTCCCTTATTAATACCATTGCAATTGCAATACTCTAGCGGTCACAATTGCTTTAACTAACTGATGCATGAATGAAATTTCTTCTCTGGAGAAGGTAAGAGCTCTGATGCGTAAGCGCTCTACACAAACAAAACTATAAATCTTATGACTGCTGTCACTGTTATTAATACAATATCGTTGCTTGATTTATTTACAGTACCATAATTGGCCACAATTGCTTTCACTGATGCTATGACTGAGATTTTTCCGACTACCTTGTGAACATATAAAGCAGGCTGATAGATGGCACCCTTTGTATGCATCGTTCTTTGTTACGGCACAATTAGTTAAGAGAGTTAGTTAACTATTATTAGCTTAGATCACTGATTCCTTTCTTGCAACACTGCTTTACAACCTTACTGTCTGTCACCCTACTACTGGCATGTAACGTCAATGTATTCCTAATTTAGCGGGTCCTCTGTCCCTCTTGGGAATCCGTTTACTTCCCAGTTTAAGAAGTCAAATAACTTGCAAGGCCTAGTTAATTTATTGACTTCGTGTACGGATTTCTTTTAAAACTGGGAACAATAAAAGAGATCTTGATTGATGTGCAGGCAGTCGAGAGCAAGCGGTCGTCTATGCTTTGGCGTCAGCCTCCCTCGCTCAGTCGATCGCCAAGTTCTGCAGTTCAGGCAGCACGAACAAGTGTCACTGCGGACGACAGCCTCAGGACGCCTCGACTCCCGGTGACTTCAAGTGGGGAGGGTGCAGTGACGACGTTCGCTTCGGTCTCACCTTCACGCAGAACTTCGCCGACTCACCGTGGAACAAGACGAAGGACAAAGCGAAGAGGTCAATGATGAATCTGCACAACAGCAAAGTCGGAAGAAAGGTCGCCAACTTTACCTAAGCCAGTCACTAATGACAATAAGTATTATTCTGTAACTTAATGTGTCATTTTATAATGATGTGATCCAGTTCAACGTATTCTAGATCAGAAGGCAACATTCATACATCCGTATCTCTTTGTGTCTGTGTATAGATCTAAGTACGAACGTACTTAATATGTGCTCGTAATGTAACGCATTTTGAGTAACTCACATTCTCGCAAAGGCGCTGGCATGCATGCATGCATGCATGTAAGCGTGTATGTAAAGAAAGAAACTATGTATGTATGTATGTATGTATGTATGTATGTATGTATGTATGTGTGTATGTATTTATGTATTTAATTTATGTATTTATGTTTGTTTGCATGTATGTATGTATGTATATAACTATGTATGTATGACTAATGACTATGTATGTTCCACGCTGAGTATGTATGTACAGTGTAACATAATTTTCCTTCTGATATGGTGACTATGAAGTTATTCTAGTTTTTCAGTCCTTTCCTTCCTTCCTTCTACCGTCCATGATCTCTTGGTCTGGTTGATCGGTTCTTCTCCCTGTGTATTCCTCCCTCTTCTCCTCCTTCTGCTCTTCCACTCGTCATCATTCGGTGCACGATATATCATCACTCGACTCCTTTGATAAATGACTTTTCTTGAACTATTTCTGTCTGCTAGCGCACATCCACTTTGCAGCCGTCAATCTGCCTCTACTATGATATATACACATGTGTACAAGTGTGCATGTATATATATATTTATATATATAATTACGTATATACATAATATCACATATATATGCACTGCCAAACTCTACACATTTGATATTCATTATTATATTTCTCTTTAACTGCTTTTGCAGTAGGCCTACTGTGTTCTATCCCTAGACGACTTCCCTTTAACTTCACTTGTTTATGTTACTCGCGTATCTCATGAGTTGTGGATTGTTGGTCCTCTTTGGACCTGTGATAGAGCGATGTTCTACACACCTTGTTCTCACTCATATATATACAGGCCCTATAGCATTGTCTCAATAGTTCTGCTGTTTATATTCGGGCCCCCCATGTATCTGCTATCGTGGCTATCATAAAGCATCACATCTGGTGCACGGGAGACGAAGACTGTACAACGATTGTGTAAGGTGCTTAAGTGGAAATCTGTCAGCGCAAACCGAACGCTTCAACCACTTAAGCCCACCGAGCTCAGAGGGAAAAACTACTTGTCAGGTCAGAGATGAAAAAAATGTCCCGACCTCTTCCAAGCGTTTGGTTTATCTGTCGACCTGAGACGCCCTGGCTTCACCTATAATATACTTTATCTGTTGTGGGCTTGTGGCTATAACGTCGTGCTTTTAAAATCCTAAATTCCAGATCAGCGGAAGGCTATATAATACAAAAGTTGAGTTTATGTTCCAGTTGCACCGGCTACATCAAACTATGTTTCCGTTCATCCACCAACCCATTTACCCACCTACACGCTAACCCACCCATTAATCCATCCATTCATCCATTTCAAAATGCCGTCTTACACACCCATCCATCAAAATACTGTGGGTGTTAAATTCTTAGACAACACTCTATTATCCTTGTATTATTTATCATGTCATGATTATTCGATTTTATTGCCATCTTTTATAGAATGGTATTTGATCTGATATGTGTGTGTATACACGGTGTCCCAAAACAAGTGACACCCTTTTTGTTTTTGCGATATTTTTGTTAATTCCCAATAAA
>JAQFXW010000746.1:0-17141 GCA_034693945.1 Dendrobaena attemsi
GTGCTATGCGGGCCGTATTTCGTATAATATGTCTGTAATCATACTGCGTTTGTCAATATGAATATAATAAAGAATATAATTATTATTATTATTAGAAGAGAGATGCTAATATGACGAATGATGATTATGATCCATATATATTTGCTTTCATTTATATACGTATGATTTAAGGCATACATATAGGGCCTGTATATATATACATATATGTACATATATTATGTTGCTTTTGTATGTGTGTTTGCATTCGTATGTAAATGTTTATTGTGTAATTATTGTGAATGTATGCATGGAAGATATCTGCGCACTGTTTATTGTTGAAGGGTATACGTAGGCCTATGCATTTATACACGAAGAATTGTTCTATTTATTAGATCAGAAAAAGGCGCAGAGTGGCCAAATCCTCAAGGGATAAGTTTAAACATAAAGATAAGGGCACCGACGGTTCAAAGTTCAAACGATTTATTGCTTACCCGTAATAAAGATTTATTTATTTTATTTATTTATTTACGCATTTCTATACCGCCCCTTCAAGATCACAACTACTACTCAGAGGCGGTCCCGACTACAGCCCAAGCAATTGTAGGTGAAGGACTTGTTCAGGTCCCCCTACGCAGTGGCTCGGGTCTGAATCGAACCTGCGACCCTTCGGACTCAAGGCATCGACTATCCCATTAAGATATTAAAGAGAAGTTTTTACTTTGTTTTATTAGAGGGTCACTTTCTTCTGTCTTTTCAAATTGAAGCAGGGCTGTATAGGACAGGTGCACCTCTGATTTCTTTTAAACGAATAAACGAGTTGCGATGGGTCCCTAGAATTCACTTTGATATGTTCTGCAACAGTCTTTTTAAGAACTGTGTCTTCTCTTTTACCGTGCTATAGAGTCAGAAGCATCTCTGGGTAAATGTCATATTGAAGAAGTGTGTGTTTCATCAGTTTAACGACAGCTTATGACAACAGATGCCGTTGCCGACGGTGAGAAAAATTGGTCCAGCGTGTTTCAGCTATAACATTGAAAAAGTGTGCAATATAGGCCTAGATTCTAAAATGAACGAACGAATGAATAATGATTATAATTATAATGAAAAGATTCTATTTTAAAACATACTACGTACATGAGGGTAAAGAGAAACAGACTACAGGAAGACAGACAGACAGACAGACAGAGACGTACATGACAGGGAAAGGACAGAACATGACAGGGAAAGGACAGAGCAGGATGGTGTGACTTTTGACACGTTAATGCCCTGTGCAGTAAACTGCCTGGAAAACCCATTTCGGCATTGTATGGTCAAACAAAAGGAATTTCATTGACCAAGCTAATTAAGTTACGGATAGACATAATTATGTACGTCAATATAGGTAGTCATTGCAGCGCGACTTTCTGTTCGAGAGGCGCCAGTTCCGAGAAATCTGTGGATTTATTTACAAGCCTGGCTATAAGCGTCGTTTGAGGTTAAACCTTTAGTATAAAGCCGGCACTGCTCATGTTGGTATAGGCTATCCGTAAAAACTCTGCCCGGTGTTACGATTTGCACTAAATAGTCAGATTCGAATTAAAACCTGAAAGAAACAATTATGAGTTATTTTATGAGATAGATATTTGAAGACGTACGTGAAAGTTAGAATCTACAAGCACGCGTATTTCATGTGTAGACCTATTCCAAAGATGGAATGTGACATACAACGACTAATCGCCTTTTATAACCATCTGAGAATATCAAAATTATAATTGGACAATATTAAGTCTATGTTGCCATGACAGCGTAAAGACATTTTGTGTGACAACGTAGGCCTATTTTTTGTAAAATAAAGGCGCAAATTAACCAATGTTCATGTTTGTATACGCATGGTGTGAACGGTCTATCAGATTATTACGTGCATTCAAACAAAATGACATTAGTGCAGTGGTTGAAGTGTGAATAGGCCTAAATTGACTAGTGTCAATCTCGTAAGTGCCCGGAGCAAATGAAACTGTCACCCATAAAATCTGCAACATGCGAACCTAGCAAATAAGTTGATACTAGGCCTAATCAGAGCTAAATATAGGGCATTAGTGCGAGACATCGTTACATTGTTACGACGAGAATTATGGTTTAGATTTTAGAATGCTTTTAGTATATTTCTTGACAAATAGAGCATAAAAGACGGACACAAAAACGTATCAGATTAGCTAGATGGCGATGATCAAAATGAAAGAACTGACGAATCCGCGGTTTACTGTAAAAACTGGCTTATAGGAATAATATTCAACGAAATCGCATTAGACTTCGAATTATTAATATTATAGAACTTTAACACAAGTATGATTTAATTAATAAAATTACTATCTACAAGTGGTCGCTGCGAAAGAGAGGACATCCTTTCAAGCTTCCGATTGTTAAAATTTTAAAATAGTTTGTTAGCAGATAGGCCTATCTGGGAAGACCCGGGGCTGGTTGTAACAATCATAGATATAATAGTCCTAAGGGATGGTAACAATGAAATTTACACATTAAGTGAATTTTGAACAAACTATTATTCCAATTCGAGCACACAAGAAATACAGAAGTGAAACCCTTCAAAATCTAGGCCAAATTTGGCTATTTTCATTTGCTTCATAAGCCCTCGATAATAATAATTCCAGATATTATCTTAGCAAATTGATGCTGTCATTGATATTGATGATGCATTAGTTTTGTATTTTGATTGACTCACTGACTTTTGAATTGCATGATTATCGTATCGTATCTAAATATTTATATAGCGTCTCTCGTAGGGTAGGTGACCGATCACTTCGTCGACGATCATTTCGTCGAATTCATTTCGTCGACAATCATTTCGTCGAGAATCATTTCGTCGACGATCATTTCGTCGAAATCATTTCGTCGAAAATCATTTCGTCGTGAATCATTTCGTCGACGATCATTTCGTCGAAATCACTTCGTAGAAATCATTTCGTCGGAAATCATTTCGTCGGAATCATTTACCTAAGCCTACTGTTGAAGATGTCAACGAAAACCAGAACGAAAACTAAATAAATAAAACACGTTGACGAAGTAAAAAAACGGTTGTCTTTCTGTGCGTGAAATAAAGGCTAAACTACGAAACGAGATACATAGCAGCTGTAGTGAAGAAGCAAAAAAAATCGTAGCATAAAACTATCGTGAATCAGTGTTTACTGGCCAAATGTCACAGTGAAATGATTCTCGACGAAATGATTTTCGACGAAATGATTTCGACGAAATGAATTCGACGAAATGATCTTCGACGAAATGATAGGGAACCGTAGGGTAAACCGTTCAGAAACGCTTCCAGTGCATGCGCAAGGCCCGCGAAACGAGAATAGTCGTGAAATTAGGCAGGGAGGAGGATAGACTGCCAGAAATAATTTCAGAGCGAACATAAGGAGATTGTGCATTCCACAGAGAGGGACCAAAGGAGCGAGAATGAGCCATAGTTGTCCGGGTGTAGCGATTTAATTACAGAAACGTAATAGTTGGCCTACGGTAACTGCTATCACGAGTCTGTGACTACATGTTACATGTACCTGTACATTTAGATGCTGTTTGGCAGCTGAATCTTTGTGTAAACGAATAAACGAGTTGTGATTGCTCCATAGAATTCACACTGATATGGTCTATACAGCCGTATTTTAACTATTATTGTGCTTTTCTTTGACCATGCTACGTGTAGGGTCGGGAGAAGCTGCAGGGATAGCCGTCTTGAAGACGAGCTATATCAATTCTACAATGAATGAATAATGACCTTAATAATTGAAAAATTCTATTTATAAGTATTTTACATAGGCTACAGACAGACAGACAGACAGACAGACAGACAGACAGACAGAGACGTACATGACAGAAGCAGGACAGGACTGGATGGTGTGACTTTTAAACGAAAGGAGTTTTATTGATCACGCTATTTAAGTTACGGATAAACGTATATGTAGGCCTACGTCTTACTAGGTAGTCATTGCAGTGCGACTTTCTGTTCGAGAGGCGTCAGTTAAAGAAATCTGTGGATATAGGCTATTTCTCGTATGATCTTAAGCGTCATTTCAGACTGGGTCTGCAGTTTATAGAGCCAGCACTGCTCATGTTTGTAGTTTAACCGTAAAAAGTCTGCGCGTTGTAACGATTGGTAATAATTATAGCCATATTGGAGTTAAGACACGAAAGATATAACTAGGCCTATTATAAGTTGTGCTAATAGATAGGTAGGCTAGTTATTGACCGCGTGAAAGTTAAAATCTACAAACATGTGTGTTTCATGTGTAGACCTATTCCAAAGACGGAACAATACAAGCTAAGACTAATTGCTTTTCTTATAGCTACCTCAGAACCTCGACATTTATAATTGGATAATTATAAATTTCGAGGTTCTGAGGTGGCTATAAAAAGCAGTTAATTGGATAATTATTATTCAGAATAACAGCTAACGCCATATTTAAAAATCGATTGTCATGTTGCCATGACAGCGTAAAGAGAATAATTTTCAGGTAGAGCGTATTTGTAAAATAAAGGCGCTGTTGTTTTAGTTAACGATACCAAAACTAACACCATCGTTAACGAAAACGTAAGGTTTTAAATAATTAAACAAAACTGATGAGAAAATTAAAACGAAAGAAAAACTAAAACTACAGAGAAACCGGACAGAAACTAAAGCGGCAGAAACTAATAATAACGAAAACCTGTAACGAGAACCTCAACGAAAACTAAAAGCGACAGAATTAATTTGGTTAAACTTTATTGTGCTCATGTTCATGTGGAATAAAACAAATTATGGCATAATGAAAATCAAACAAATTATGGTATATCAGCAATCCAGAAAGTTATCAGTGTCTTCATACTTGTAAAATTGTATATGGAATGATACATGTATACTACTAATTTACAGAAGCTGCTTTTGTTGGACATGCTGCAGCGAGACCTTAATTGCATTCTGCAGAATAGATGATGCAGAAGAGAGATGCTAATATGACGACTGATGATTATGATGCACATATTTGTGAGCATTTATATACATAATTATGATTTAAGACACATATATATTATTTTTATTATGTGTGTTTTCATTCGTATAAATGGAAGATGTTTGCGCATTGTCTACTGTTCAGAGTTCAAACGAGTGTAGGCCTAGGCCTATGTACGTATTTATACGCTATACGTAGCAATGTCGTACCATAATACATGCAGGCCTATCTATGTAATATTTTATGTAACTATGTATGTATGTATTTATGTATTGCATGTAAGTGGGAGTAATGCATGCATAAGGTAACATTTGTTCAGGTGTACCTTCGTACTACGTAATAATAAATAGGCTGCAGTAACGCACCAATTTAGTTGCAGATGTGTGTAGAGTGTATACCTGCATAAGTATGCATGCGTTACGGCTATTTGTATCTCCAGCTGATTAAAAGGATGAAACGTAGGCATTTTCTGAGTCAGGACTCGCCTGACGCTGCTACGCTCGCCGACCAGGCTGATACATGCCTCTGCAGCTATTCTTGTAAGGTGAGTTAACGTGTACGCCCGTATGCCCTTTTGTATATACCTGTAACAGCCCTGAGCCCCCTTGTGCACAATGGCCGTTGTTGAGAGCATAATATACGTGTGTATTTTAAGTTTGGTGTATGCACCACTATAGATTCATGCTATAACCTGAAGTATTAAAAGTGAAGGACACCTTAGAACTGGTGAAAGTCTATTCGCGCGTGACGTGACTGCATTGGCGCTTCGCTCGCTACTGTTGCGTCACTTCGATTAGGCTATTATCGAAACTCTAGGGTGCGCTATTTTATCAGACCCAGTCATCTATGACGGTTATATCAGGCCATCATTAATAACTTGCAGATTTGTCCGTTCTATTTAAGACGGAATAAAAAAAAAACATAAACGTAAGTTGCCTAGAAAAGTGCTGTCCAATGTATTTGAAACGTGTCGAAATCAATTAGAATACCGTATACGTATAGCCTAGACCTACATGTTAAATGATAAATTGAATAGTAGAACCGTGTTATTTATTAGATCAGAAAAGGCGCTAAAAGTTGCCAAATGCTCCAAGGATAAGTCTAAACCTAAAGATTATGGCACTGCATGACGGTTCTAATGGTTTATTACTTACCACCAATAAAGATAATAAACCATACAAGATTAGAGATGTATCCGTTTGTTACGGGTCTCGAATTGCGAAAAGTTAAGAAAAGTTTTAACTTTGTTTCAATAATAGGCCTATTTCTGTTAGAGGGTCACTTTCTTCTGTCATTTCAAATTGCGCCCAGGCAATTGCGCCGAACGGGACCGATGCACTTCTGATTTCTTTTAAAGAATAAACGAGTTGCGATGGCTCCTTAGAATTCAGTCTGATATGTTCTATAAGTCTTTTTAAGAGTTAGCCTACTGTGTCTCTCTCTTACCGTGCTATAGAGTCAGAAGCATCTCTGGGTTAACTGTCACATTGAAGAAGCGCAATATAAATTTCTGAAGGAATCATGAATGAACAAATGAATAATGATCATAATAATGAAAAGATTATATTTTAAACATAGGCCTACTAGGCCTACGTAGATCTACATGTAGGATAAAGGCAAACACGGAACAGGAAGACAGTCAGACAGACAGACAGACAGACAGAGACGTACATGACAGGGACAGGACAGACAGATCGAGCGACTGGAGCAGGATGGTGTGACTTTTAACACTTTAACGACCACTGATCATATAGACATACATACCAAACGGTTGCTGGGTTCGCTAGAGGGTCAAACAAAATTATTTAATTGACCAAGCTATTCAGTTACGGATAGACGTATGTACGTCTTATAGGTAGTCATTGCAGCGCGACTATCTGTTCGAGAGGCGCCAGTTCCGAGAAATCTGTGGACTTATTTACAAGCCAGGCCATAAGCGTCTTTTGAGACTAAATCTGTAGTATAAAGCCGGCACTGCTCATGTTGGTGATCTATCCGTAAAATGTCTCTGCTCGGTGAAACGGTTTGCAATAAGTAGTCAGATTGGAATTAAAACATGAAAGATATAATTAAGAGTAATGCTATGAGATAGACAGTCTAGTTGTAGATGTACTTGAAAGTTAAAATCTACAAACATGTGATTTCATGTGTAGACCTATTCCAAAGATGGAATAAAACACACAACGTCCAATCGCCTTTATAGCCACCTAAGATTACAAAAATGTCTAATTGGACAATATCATGTAAGCTTATTAGTTGCCATAGCAGCGTAAAGCCATATTCGGCAACAGCGTAACTAATTTAAAAAATAAAGGCGTAAATAAGCCTGCAGTAGTCATTTTTGTAGGACTATAGGCCTACGCTAGGTGTGAACGGGCTAGATTAGCGGTTCCCAACCATTCTTGACTGGATGGCCACTTTTTCTTATTAGGAGGACTCGAGGGGCCACATTGTCAAGGTTAAAGTTCAGAAGCAGGTATACAGTGAAACATGAAAACGAAGCATAGGCCTAATTTCTAATGTTTAGCCCCCTTTTCAGTAACGTAAACTGTTATCAGTTAATTATAGACCCTACACGCTGCCTTAATAAGACTTAAAAGTCTAGTTGGCTAATAATTCTAATGATTCCAATGTGATTTTGTTGCTGACTATCATAAGGGAGATTTTCAATATCAGGGTTGAAGATTCGTTGTTGCCAGAATCATCAGCTCATCCAAATGTGAATCAGTAAGCCGAGAACGATAAATTTTGCTTTTAATCAACTGCATGCAGAAAATGACTGCTCACATCGGTAGGCCTATGTGTAACCGAAGCGACCAACATAACGCTTAGCAAAAGATCTAAAATATTCAAATTCACATTTATAACCAAGAATAAACATATTAATTATATTATACTATATCAGACTTTTATAAATAAGGACCACCCTAACATGTACAGGGTGTTTCATAAAAAAAGTAATAGCCTTTCGATTTTTGATATTATTATAGTCAAAAGTAGGAATTTTTATATAAAATTTTATGGATGAAAAGCAATAATTCATATTTACGTATAACTAAAAAATTTCTCCAACATATTTCACACAAAGCAAAAGTTATTCAAATTTTATAGACGTCACCCACTGTTTTTTGATGGTTCAAAAACATTTAGCAGGTTCTTGCTAGTATTATATATATATATAATATATTACTGTGGTCCTTATTTATAAAAGTCTGATTTTGTAATGGGGCATCCTGCAATTTGGTTTCTACTGTAGAGAAAACATTATAAAAAAGTTTGAAGAGGATCTGATAACATTTAGGGGTTCCTACCGGATGTTAAAGTTTAACATGGATTCCCCTCTAAAAAGCCATGGTTTTAAGCCTGCATTGCGTGATTTCTATCGCTACTGAATTCTTAGGCTATGAATCATGCAAAGACAGAAATTTTTGATGACCTTAAGGCATAATTCCAATCAGAAGTTCACCATCATAATATACTAGAAAGTTTTGGAGGGGTTAGAGCAATGGATATTTCACTTGCACGAAGAGCGTACGCGACATAAGTTGGCTTCAGGTCCATTTGGCATTCATTTGCTTGGCATCAGAATTTTGAATTGAGATGTAGACTTGAACAAATGGGCAACTGGCATAGCTGCCTACTGGTTAATTTGACTCCTGTAGGCCTAATAACCATGTTATCATTCAGTTGGATTGTCAATAAATGAAGATTTATTATTATTTAGGGGAGGACAGGGCAGGAGTGGCATGCGGGGTAAGAGTGGCACTCCCCATTAGCAAGAAAACGACCACCACTGTAGAACCTTTACCTTGCGTTTTAGTAAACGGATATAATTCACAGCGTGGTAAATACATGTATTCTGGATAAGAACCAACGGAACTATTTTTGAAAGTAAGCCACCTCTTATGTAATGTTATTTGTGACGTTTAGAGTGTGCCTTCTGAAACGAACCATCATCGTATATATATCGCATCTTAATTCTTTCCTACTTTGCAAAGGCGAAGCATAGCTGTCGGGAAAAAGAGGCATCCTTTGTGCCACTCTAGCCCCTCGAGATGCCACTGTTGCCCCAGAGCATGGGACAAGAGTGTACCTTTGAAAATTGTTACCGCAGTAATCAAGCCTTGTAATAAATTATTGTTTGAGCTGTTCCTTAAACAATGTTGGATATTTTAAATTATATTCAGATCTAAAGTCGTAATGGTAAGAAACTACGTCCGTAAGACAAATCGTGCAAGCTATGAGAACATACCATGCGCATTGTCATGGATAAAATAGCATGTGGTCAGCTCGTAATCGTACTCGTATACTATACTCGACACTTCTGAAGCGCTCTGTAAAGCTAAGCGCTGGGCACCAGCTAATTAATGAACGCTGCGAAAAGTCAAGAGGGTAGTCAATGAGAACAGTCTGTGGTGGTCCGAGGTCGAGTTCGAGGAGGTCAGGGCAGAAGGAAGAGCATCTGTTAAGGCGGGTGTCGCTTAGGACGAGGGCTTGGAGGGGGAGAGTCAGAGAAATCAGGGTATGACATCCTGAAGAGGTGAAGCTTCAGTTTAGAATGGAAAGCCTTAGGGGTGACAGACAGGGGAGACTGAATCAGGAGAAGTTGGGTGCTTGAGAGGGATGAGAGAGGATCAGAAAATTTGCGGAGTTCAGGAGGAAGGTCATTCCAGAGACGAGGTGCAGCATGGGAAATGGCTCGGTTGGAGAATTTGAGATGGCTAGTCACAGGTGGGCGAGAGAGAGTGAGACAGAAGGAAGATCGAGTGGAGCGAACTGACTGGATGGTGAAGAGGTCACGAAGATATTTGGGCTGAGAATATGGTAAAGACGACTTTGAAGTGGATTCGTTCAGGGATTTTAAGCCAATGAAGTGATTTGAGGATGGGGTGATACGATGATGTTCTGGTGTTCTGGTGACGGCACGGGCAAGTGAGTTTTGGAAACCTGGTGAAGAGACATTGCATGAGCCATAGACATGCAGCAAAGAGCTGCGTTAATTGGAATCTTGAACAATGCACACAATTATGCATGTATAGGGCCTACAAGACTTATATCAAGTGTAAGAAAAGAGTAGAGAGACAGAGAGAGAGAGAGAGTCAGACAGACAACCACACATATATGCATACATCCAGACAAGCAAACATGCAGGCACACAATCGTCTGTTGACTGTGATAAATTTACAATTATGGATTGCCCGTTATAGATTTACAATTATCGATTTGAAATGTTCTAGATTTACAATCGTCGATTGACTTACAGGTAACTACGTTTGAGCTGAGTCTCTCAAGAAGTGGCGCTGCATAATCATTACGATTACGCAGGTGGAAGTGCTACTCATGCGGGGGAAGCGAAGACAGAGACAAATGAAGAAGGAGATAGAGGAAGCGAGACATCGACGTAGAGCGCGAAGCAGGCGTACAGAGCAGAGCGTGAGATGATTGACGTGGTGGGTATGTGAGGAAGTGAACAACGAACGTCTGGCAATTGCTGTCAATCAACGAGAGGCTGCGCAGAGCAGACGAAATGCCAAACAGTCGTCTTTATCTGTAATTGTTCCATGCTAATCGTGCAACCCTCCAGCGGTGGCAACGGCTGTAAACAGTGACGTCTTAACACAGTTGGAGGCCCCAGGCAGAACAATAGACTGAGCACCAACCTCGGTGATCGAAATTTTCACGGTCTGTAAGGTTAAATCCAAGAATTCATTGATACTTGCAAAATGCACGTAGCCAAAAATAGTGAATGTTTGGACATCAGAAAGAAACCACAAGTCCGTACAACTTCTGAACAGTAAGTAAATCAATAAGAATTTTTATAGTTTTTTTTTATTAAGTTGGAAGTCCCTAGAATCGTGAGGCCCCTAGCAACTGCCCATCGTGTCCATGCGTTAAGACAGATCTGTAGGCAGACTATTCAACTCTCTTGGGACTGCAGTAACATCGCTGTTCTGTTTCATTAATCTCCTTCCATAGGTTTTGCATTTAAACGTAATGATTAGTTTTGTTGTGTGTTCTGTATTCTGGTTAGAACATATCTGATGTGATAGCAGTAGCCTACATTTGCAGGCGGTTAAATAAAGTGCACACTTACTTACTTCGTACAGATAAGGAATCATTTGCGATCTTGACTCAAGTAATTTCTTTTCTATATCAAGTAAATATCTCTCATTACAATACTTCACTGTTAGTTATTCGAATCGCCAGACATTAAAATTGATTTTAATGCTCAAAACAAGCTAGGCCTACTGTGCTTGGAAGAAAAGTTAGCACCCTAACTACAAGAATTATAATTGCAAAACATACAGTAGGCCTATTGTGTATAATTTTGTACGCAGATATTATGGTTTATTTTATATAATGCGCATATTAATAAGATATAAGGCCTATGAATGCATACGCGCACAGTTTCGGCCTGCTGCCTTCGGTGATTGAAATGCAAAGTTGCGAATTGCTGAACTTTCGACGCTGACAGTGGGTGGTTGTGGTGATGATTATTGATGTGGCTGTCTTAGTCGGTGCCTGAAATTTCAGAAGATGTTTGCTCTGCAGAGTGTATCAGAATGTTCCTCGCCAAACAGAAAAGGTTACGACTATGCAATAACATTTCGATCAGCGCACATATACAGTACACTGACTGCTGCTGCTGGCGTGCATATGACCACCTGCCGAGAGTATTCAATTCCTCGTTCGCTGATAAGGGTCTACAACCCACTGTAGGCCTATAATACACGACGTGTGTTCCATCCTAATCTCTCGGTTTACGTACTAGACACGATCCAGACAAATGCTTATAAAACCTATGACGGCAAACATTTCGTTTCTTTCTAGGACACACGCATCGTCTTCTCTGTCTGTCTGTCTATCTGTCTGTCTTTATATATCTCGTGGTGTTGTAGTGGGATAGTCAAAGTGTCGTTTCGGAGGGTCGCGGGTTCAATAAGACCCGAGTCACAGCATAGGGATCTGGAACAAATCATTCACTCTCAATTATACTCGAGGCGCTTTCGGCGTGTTAACTCCGACACACCTCCGGGCGGTAGTCGGCACCGCCTCAGAGTAGGAATCAACTTGAGCAGGCGGTATAGAAATATACGAATAAATAGCAATAAAATAAATAAAATTAAATCAGTACTTTTCGAAACAATGATAATGTTTCAGTGAAGTCTTTAGGGATTGTTGTAAAATCTTTCCTCTGTAACCGCTGACATGCTGCATTTGTGTTGGACGTTCTTTTTAGCCACCGTGTACATACACAGGTAAAGACAAAACGACTAAAACAAGAGACGTTGTCTCAACTATATATAGGTCATTCATTCTCAGAACTTACATTGTATAGTCAGAATCTAAATTTTACTTATCTATTTCATCCTAGATATTTCTATATTTCTATAATGCCTCTTCAAGTCCACTACTACTCAGAGGCGGTGCCGACTGTAATGTATGTAGGCCTATCATGCATATACAGAGAAACAGACGAGCATGGAGACAGACAGGCAGACAATAAACGTAGATTAATAGCTTACAGTGCACTTACTAGCCTAAGCACGTATTCCTTCTTGACTATAATGCCTATCGATTGATTTACTTGTTTCTTTCACTTACTTACTGACTACAGCGCATTTACGTAGTGTAGGCTGCGTGTAGAATGTTGTTGAACACACGAATCTGTTGTTATAAATACCGACCGATAGGTGTCGTGTCTACTGCTCCGCAGAGGGAAGAGGAAGCGATCTTGGGACAGCTTTCAGGGGAGGAGCGTATATGTGGACAGCAAATGGAAGCCCCGACTGATTATCTTAACCCACCTTCCTCCTCCTCCTAGATAAGCAGACGAAACACAGATAGAATGTCATTCGTAAGTATTGACTGGATGGATGGAGTTGATCAGGTGCACAAAAATCAGCCATCCATGCATAAACAACCATTGGCTGAGAACAGGACCAAGGACGAAGGGCTGAAGAGTCTACGAACGAGAACGATTGCTATAGCAACTCTGCTCTTCACTGTCTGCCTGTCTGTCTGTCTGTCTGTCTAGATCAGTGCTGTCTGTCTCCATCAACTCATTCCAGATTATTTGTTGTTCGAGTAAGCAGAAGGAGTAACTGATCCACTTAGGATCCTAATCGATCGATAGTGTAAGAGGGAACAACCGACAACAGTTTAAGACAATGTTAAGTTCAGTCGATTTGTCTTTACAGAATAGCATCGCATAGAACAACCTGATAAAGAAGATCCATTATAGCCTATTCTGAGTGAGCGAAAGTGTGTGATAATTTGCTGAATCCACTGGTTGATTGCTATGCAGCGATTCGTCTTCCATTATCCAAATGATGTTATATAGTTTGGCTGATCGCTAATAGCTTTGTACATTTGCCTCATACTAATTCCATGACTTACTAAGTTACTGAGTTTATTCATCGACATTTCATGTTTCAACAACAATAAATCGATAGGGCCTAAGCATTTTAACAGTTCACGTTAACGCAGCAACTGCAAGAATAAAGCAGTGAATCGGTTTCTTGTCTTATGATACATTTTCAGTCTGCTACTTTGCAGACCTAAGCACATAAATGATGCGAACAGATCGTGCTCAACATTCAATTTTCAACGGTTGATATGACAGTTTTAACTCTACGACGAGCACTTAACCACTTATTCGTTTGTTTTAAACTGTGCTCCATCTCAGTTGAGGACGATTTGACAGGTAACAGACTGAAGTCAATAAATAATAAACATCGGAAGACAACGAAAATGATTCGAAGCGGTCAGTATATATATTTTGTACAGTGAGCGTCAAATGTTTCTTGAACACTCAGTCGGTTAGTATAGCAAGAGTGAATGCTCCTGTGTTAATTCTATCCCTCTCTCAACGAATCCTCTTCGTATAACCCGTATAATCCCCTTCATCGCTCCGACAAGAGCAGACACCTTATTCCGCATATATCCTGAAACACTGCGTGGTTCGTAGACTCTTTAAGGCACCATCTGTGAATGCATGATGCATTCTCCCCCGCGAGGTCATCGAAGGTCATCGAAGGTCATCGAAGGTCATCGGAAAGTTTCTGCAACGTAGAATGCACAGAAGTTGCGCCTCATAACGAAGATGCAAAAACTGTGGAACTTGAAATAGTAAAAAGCTACTGATCCAAAATTTGTTATTCGTTATAATTCAAAAGCTAATGTGAAATGAGCAAATGAAGTTGTCTTTCGTCTGTGTGTCATTTTCATCTAGCGTGCGCACACAAAGTTTAGTACATTCGTTTTACAAATTTATATAGCGCCTTTTCAAGAAACTTACTTTCAAGAAACAGAGGCGTATGAAATCATTATGAAAAATGTTATCAAGCCTAAATGCGATCGCGGATACCATGGGATGCTAGGACTGGTGCATTCACAGCAAATCACCAGCTACATGCATTGTGTATGCATGCGTATGCGTATGCGTGTGTGTGTGTGTGTGACTCTGACACAACCTATATTGTATACATGTAGGCCAACCTCGAGTTTGTTTTGCTTCCATTCACATCCGGGTAACGGAAGACCGTCTTTCCCAATCGGACAGGGTGCGTCTAAGCCAGGCACCCCCTGAAAGGCAGACAAAGTACACAAGTGTGTTCAGATCAAGGTATCTTCTTCGTCTCTTCCACCTTACCACCCCTTACCCCAATTACACTTTGTATCTCCTGAACTAGTTCATCATTTTAATGCGGTGCCATCGTAAATGAGGTCATCAAAGGTGTCGGGTATCTGTGACGAGCCCACCCACCCCACCTCAGCCCAATCTATCGACCCTCTGCGGGTCTTCATCCGTTAGTCATAAAACTTAATATGAATGTTTATCTCGGTCTGTTACTCTAGGCAAGTTGAGTCACTAAAAATCAATGCAAGCGACAAGCCATGTTCATTTTTAGCAATATTTTTTATTTATTTTATGTATTTTATTTATTTATTCACACATTTCTATACCGCCCCTTCAAATCTCCTACTACTACGCGCAACGAGCAATTGTGAGTGAAGAACTTGCTCAAGGTCCTTACGCGGCGGGTGGGATTCGAACCCGCTACCTTTCGGTTGCGAGTTGGCGACCTTCACCACTACACTACCGCGTCCCATCGTTGCTGCGTAGGCTACAACTGTACAAGTGAAGTTACAAGATCGTGTGTCTGAGCCACTTGAATAGCAGCTAAATAGGGGCCTACAACACAACCGAGCTGAAACAGTGTTTAATATCGATATCTGTGATCAGGTAGAAAGCCCCCCCGCCCCCCAGAAAATATGAAGTATAGAAAACTGTGAAGTTGTCTTTAGCGTATAGTGTAGTCCTTAGTTGTAAAGAGTTTAAAATAAAATGTCACTGAAAATTGGCTGCTTTTCAGAAAATGAGAAGAAAATAAGGCCATCAGCAGATTTTGAGGTGGATTAGGGTTCTTAGAAGAAAACACTCGTAATAACTAAGAGAAATAGGCCGCCTGAATAATTCGGAAGGAAAACGTTAAGAAATTAATCAATATATTCGTCTTTCATGGCTACTTTTTCCATTTTCCAGTGCTCTCCTAAGTTCCTTTATCCCACCCATCCATCCATTACTATCTCAATGCACCTTTATTAAGCCGTAACTCTCGCAATATCTAAACCCGTAATTCTCGTCGCTATGAAGGCGGTGTAAAATAAACGTATTATACTCATAATAATATGTTTGACTTGCGCTAACGCTCTGTGATATCAATTTATTCGCTAGGTTCGCTACGGGGAGTTCACAGTTTGCAAATTTTACGGGTGCCATCTTTTATTCGGTACGGGAGCTTACGAAATTAACATGTATCAATTTATTCGCTTATGTAGGCCTAACGTCGTGAGACGTGGCAGTGTAGTGCTGAAGGTCGCCGCCTTGCAAACGAAGGGTTGTAGGTCCGAATCCCACCCGCCACGTAAGGACCTTTATCAAGTCCTTTACACACAATTGCTTAAGGGCTTCGGCGTGTAAAACTCCGACACACCTACGGTCTGTAGTCGGGACCGCCTCTGAGTAGTAGTGGTCTGTAAGAGGCGGTATAGAAATACACAAATACAAAACACACAAAATACAATGCAATGCTAAAATTCACGTAATTTTGACGGGGTACAACTAGCTTTTGAATAAACAGCGTAATCTCCAAGTTTAAAAAAAGAGACTCTGAGGCTCATTCACGAACCCTATAATTCAACACCGCTTGCGTCTATAGACCTAGTTTTGAGTTTGAATATTGCACAGACAACTCATCACACGGACTATCGCACAGTCTACAAGCGGAGCACCAAACAGATGAAAATTGACGTAAAATCGACAGCCTCGTATAATTCTAGAGAGAATCACAACCCGACAGGCCGACACCCGTACAAATCAAAGCAATTTCCTCCCTAAGACGACTGGGAAAAGAGGGAGCCAGTCAAAGGCTACGACGTTTACCCGCCGGCGGATATTTGCTCAAACGCTCGCGTCCTCTGCCACAAATCGAATCGTAACGTTTCATAAGTGCCGCGCTTGTCGGAACCGACACGTACGCTCATCCAAACAGTTCCGTAATAAATGCGGAACTGTGTTACCGTTTCGAATACGAATCTGTTTGCGCGTCAACCGCAGTTTCCTCTAAGTATAAGGTCTACAAAGCAAGACCCGAAAACGCCGCTGGCAAATCAGAACTTCGTTTATGGACATCGAGTGTTGTTTTATTGGACAATAATTGCGGTAGACGACCCTTGAACGAAATTGACAACCTTCCAATATTTGATTTTAGTCCGTCAAGGAATTGTTGGAGCTTCGCTTCGGGCTCTACAGTAAAGCTACGCTCTGTCATTGTATCTGTCTGACTCTCTCTGTCAGTGTCTCTCTGTGATCTGTTAGTGTGTCTTTCTGTCCCTCTTTCTGTGCTCTCTGTGTTTTGCCAATCTTCGTAGTCTTCATCTTATACCCTTAGTGTCGCCTTTTCCAGACAGTAGTTCTCTAAGTTCCGACATTTATAAGCGCTTCTCATTAACCTAGTTTGTGTAGCGTTGTAGGGAGAGGAGAAACCAACAGGAGAAGCGACTGGACACAAGTCTTGCCAGAATCATTAAAGACATGTAGGCCTACAAAGGGAAGTTATTATTGATCACCCTCCTATGTAAATACATTGATTGCATAAACTATATCAAATGCTTAAGTTT
>JAQFXW010000747.1:0-17123 GCA_034693945.1 Dendrobaena attemsi
CTTGCGTTACGTCATCATAGATGTATATGTAAAGTAAATTATGTAGCGCTTGGCTAGATCATTAAGCTTTATCGTTGTGAAATTTTATTAAAATTGGTGGCCATCTACATGAGTTATGTCAACTTGTAAAGGGCACATTTTTTTATGGGCCACCGTGTAGTAAGTTCTGTCAGTATCAATTTAATGACATACTGGCTGGGAAATGATTATAAGATGTTACTGTCAAATACGGCTACATATCATCTTCAACTAACTTTGTTGCGCAAAGTAATATTTTAACCGTCTAACTGTGGCTCTTTGGTTGTACGATATTGGCTAAATTAAGTTTGTATGTATAAAATTATACCATGTTATGATCTGCTGCATTTTCTTCAGTGCCAGACCTGGAGAAAGGACAGGGTTACGAGTTCCGTGTACGTGCAAAGAATCGAGCTGGTTTGGGTGACGCAGGCCCTCCGTCGGAGACTGTCGTTACAAAACCAAAACCAAGTAGGTCTCCTAGAATAATTGTATTCTTTAATAGAAATGCGAAATCAGATTTTTATTACTAAATGAATTTTTTTAACTGGGACTCTAAAAAGTTATCACTAATATCAATGTCATAATTATATTCACATCTATGAGAATCTCTGTCTGCTGCAATAGTTAAGTACAGCACTCATTGACAGCATGTTTTGACAGCCTGTTAGGCACCTACTCTTTTTTTTCTTTTAGTAACCCCATAAGTCATTACATTTTATTTTGGCAGCTTTGCTTTCAAAATTACAAGGTCCCAAATGACTTGAGATATGCAGTGTTGATATATTTTATGTGGAATATAAATTTATAATCCGTGGTTTAGGTTGAGATGATAATTTTATTCTAGCCAAGGCTTCAGCTCCTGGAACTCCAACTCCGAATAATATTGGTCCTCATGCAATTGACCTCAGCTGGACAAAGCCATGGAGTGACGGTGGAAGCCCAATCAAAGGCAATTATACAAACAAGATTTCCTACATTTACATTTATTTCTTCACTTCTGAGTAAATTTAATATCGTGCAAGTGTAAGATCATTGTTGCTTACAATTAATTTTCAGTTAGTGCTTGTGGATAGCATTACAATTTCTTGACCGTAAATTAAATTGAAATTTATCATGAGTTTAATTGGTAATTTTTAAATTTTATTAGCAATTAAATTGAAATCTGTTTTCAAGTTACTGTCATCTCTTTTAATGAGATCTGTGAATTAGACTATTTAGTTGGGACTTGGGATGTAGTGTTTTTGTTGAATAGAATTTCATTGTTATAGATTAAAATTAAATATTAATATTTTCCAAATTCTGAACAACAATAAAATATATTTGAGTTTACTTTTATTTGTTGTTTAATAGTTTGTGTGGAAGAGCCTTAAGTGATACTTTGTTTTTTTAACTAAACACAGGTTATCAGGTGGAGAAGAAGAAACTTGGAGGAGATTGGGAGAAAGTCACTGACTTCCCAGTCACTACAGAATCTGCAACAGTTCCTAATTTGGATGAAGGCGAAGACTATGAATTCCGAGTTGCTGCTGTTACAGACGCAGGTGTAGGAGATTACAGCCTGGCCACCGCACCAATCAAAGCAGAAAAGCCAAAACGTTAGTAGTATGGTTTGCAAAATCTTTGAGTTATTGAAATTGAAATGGGAGTTAAGAATTCATTCAAGTCTATGTTGCTGAGCGTTAAATTGCCGTTTTCTATTTGTAACTCTGCTTTCTTTCAGTTATTGTCTTACGTTTACTAGCTACAATTTTTTAGTTTATTTTCATGTTTGTCTGTCAGTTTATATTATTTTAATTATTGTCTCTTGGTTGTATTTTTATTTGCTATTAATACTTCATTGTCTTTATTTTACCAGTGTACTTAGTGATGTGAAGTGTCTGGTTCAACTATATGTCCAGTTGTCTTAAATCTCATATCTTAACTGAGTCTTTGTTTCATTGGACGTTGATTATCACAGATGAACCTGGAGCTCCTGAGAACCTTCAGGCCAGCGATATTCATGGTGACCACCTCAAGTTGTCGTGGCTTCCACCTTCTGACAACGGCGGTGCAGAGATTCTTGGTAATAACTTCATGACAGTGTTTTGATGTATTGTAACAGTCATGATATTGATCGCGTTATTAATGATATTGATCTTATTGTGCACCAGTTCGTCAGGAACCACCAAATAAATGTCACAAAGTACTTTTAATTTTTCTATTCATATTCAACGCCATCTTGTTTTCTCATTGTGTTCTTTGGACAACCCCCTCTCTCAGACTGGTTCAATTTTCACAGTATAAAGCAAATCAGTATGATCAGAAAACTCCTAGTAGCTAGATACTCACAGATCTGTTGTTGACCCTATTAATGTAATCACATTGGATATAACAGCTAGCTCATAATTGTACAGCATTCTATTTGGCCTGAGCTAAGCTACAACACTACACAAAATCATCATGTAATTATTTTCTGTTTGTGTGATGTAAAGGTGACTTGCATGCAATTACTTAAATATGACTCGTAGGTTACGCTGTTGAGAAATGTGAAGAAGGCAGCGACTTCTGGGAACCAGTTCCAGGAACTCCAACTTCAGAATCGCATGTCGTAAAAGGCCTTGAACCTGGCAAGAAATACAAGTTCCGAGTACGCGCAAAGAACAAGCTGGGACCCGGCAAGCCAGTTGAAACCAACAAAGCTATTCTTGCCAAGGACCCATACGGTTAGAGTTTTAAATCATTTTGAGTTGACTTTTGTGATTTTATGCTCTGATTGCTTGTTATATATGACTTGATATACAATTTCTGTATGGTAGTTGCTCGTTTCTTGTGTGCTTGAAGTACTCTAGACACAGGGTCCATGTAGTCTGATTCAAATATAGACAGACCCTAGCTTAGTAATCTCGGAAGTTATACTGTGAATAGTCTTGACGATGGTGTTGATGTTAGCTTGTGCCGATTTGAGTAATTCTTGTGAAACAGCGTAGCATTTACATTGCATCAAGTGTGCATGCCAGAAATTGAATTGTAGCTTCTTCTTCAGATGTAGTTTGAGTCTGCATCAAAATATCTGTGCTTGTTTTGTCGATGCAGATCCACCGGGTGAACCAAAAGATGTGGAAATTGCAAAATATGACAAGAGTTCAGTGACACTGAAGTGGAAGGAACCAACAGACAACGGCGGTGATCCTATTGAGGGTGAGCAAGTTCATCTGCCACAATAGTTTTCAGGTGTTGACTATTTATTGCCTAGAGTATTGCTTCAATGATACCTATTGAAGAAAGTGTATAAATTTATCAAATTCTAAATGCCACTGCTTCTTTTGCTTGCTCACATGGTTTCCCTATCAACAACTGATCATCAAGCTATAATTGTCTTTGGCATCAAAAGGTGACCCAGTTGTACCGTTGAGTAGGCACTAGGCATACCTAGGACACCTAGTGACTTCACAAATAAATTGGTCTAGCTCATAAAGCTTCAACTTGCATTATAGTTGCATATATATATATTTATAGGCTATGTAGTGGAGAAGATGCCAGCAAAGAAGCCAGGGGCCAACTGGACACCAGTCAATTCCAGTCCAGTCAGTGGAACATCGTTCACCGTTGGCAACCTTCCTCAAGATAGCGAGTGGGAATTCCGTGTTGTTGCTGTAAATAAAGCTGGGCCTGGAAAGCCAAGCAAAAGCACTGGACCACACAAAGTCAGAGATCCTGTCTGTGAGTTCACCGTCATTTTTAATTCAATTGAATTCAAATACTATTTAATTTAATATGATTTTACTGTCATTTCTGTTGTAAATAATTGTTTATAAATTCAAGAACCAATTATTGCTGATGTCATAGTTTGGTTTCATTAGTATCATGCAAAACTAATCAAATTCCATTGATATATCTTCAGTCTGTGTTCTAATGCATAACCGATTTCTGCATTGTTTGACTGTCCGTTATAGATTTGTAATAATTTATTTTTCTAATCCGTAACAGACAGAAGCTGACTAGTGTACTAATTTGACTTTAAGATTAACTGCTATTTTAACTGCTATTCTTGGTCGTCTGAGGGTCTAAATGCACTGACGCTCCTCTGATTGGTGTGCACTCTGAGAAGTGCTGTAGAAATCTGTAGATACAATGCAATGCAATATATTGCTTTATCTTGTGCACCATACCGCAGAATGAGGCATGTTAATTTTCAGTTATGTTCCTTATTCTGAAATACTAATCTAACAAGGTCCTCGATGTTGAGAGGATTTTCAAGTGGTATCCTTGCGGTCTAAATTGTTCAAAATTATGTGATTTTGTGAAAAACGCAATTAAGTTAATCTGATGTAGAGCTGATTGGGGTTGCGTTTCAGTTGCTGCTGGTCCTCCTAGTCAGCCCAAGGTCGACAAAGTGACCCCAAATTCAGTGTCCTTGTCCTGGGACAAACCTCTGAATGATGGCGGTGGAAAGATTGAGGGCTACGTGGTGGAAGTGAAGCCAAAGGATGGAGACTGGAGTGAGGCTACTCCACTGCCTGTCAAGGGCACTGAATGCACTGTTCCAAACCTCAAGGAAGGTCAGGAATATCAGTTCAGAGTGAAGGCAGTCAATGCTGCCGGACCAGGAACACCAAGCATACCAACTGGACCAGTGGTTGCAGAGAAACCAAAAGGCAAGCCATCTTACAATTCATATTTTGGTAGCAAGGATGTTCTTAGGTAATTCTGATATGTTATCAACTGAGATGTTGGTGACAATGATGATGGTAGGAATTTAAAGATTAAAGTTACAATGTATTTACACTAAGTAATAACACACTTCTGTTTGGTGTCTTTATAGAGAAGCCTACAATTGATTTCAGTAAAATTAAGGACATCACTGTAAAGGCAGGACAGGAACTGAGAATTCCAATACCACTTAAAGGTTGGCCAGTTCCAACCGCTGTCTGGGAACTCAACGGAAAAGAAATAGAGAAGGGAGGACGAGTTAAGATCGAAGTACGTACACAAAAATTCATCATTAATTTATAATGCTGTGTATTAGCGTGGCTTCAACTTTGAAGAATCTGTCTACCAGCATACCGATATGGAACTCGTGTTCCCATATGAAGCTCATATGGAGACTTCGTTAGTCCCATCATGGAAATGATGCCTGGATCAGACTCCTTTAAAAAATTAGTAGCCAAAATCTTTTGAGTCTACTGTGCTATGGAAATAGCCAAACGCTATTTCTTTCATCTTTTCTAATTACTTACAGTGGTAATATTTTCACTGTGTTGTCAATCTTTGAGCATTTTACCTAACGGCGACTGAGATTTACAGTAGATATATTATAGTGATGATTCTTCAACTCAGTGGTAATTTGTAATTTCAGACAACTGATAATCAGGCTCTGCTGGTGATACAAGACGCTGAAAGAGGAGATGGTGGACAATACGTTCTGAAATTGAAGAATGAGGCAGGAAGTGCAGAAGCTCCAATAAAAGTGACTGTCCTGGGTAAGAGACAACGATGCTATAGAACTCATTGAATTAAATCGATATGAGATAGTTATAATCCGACAGATTTGCCTCTTCCTACGTTGTAGTTTTTTTAATATTGTATCTTTCCTATGCTCAATGAGCTGCCTTTCGGTGTAGATGATCTCTGAACGTCAGATGCAGATTTAAGATCTGGATGTGAATTTTCTCTTTTCGTTACTCGCTTGAAGGCCATTTTGCTCGATTGTGGTGTCTTTGTGTTAAGTTGAGTTCTCTGGAAGTTGTGCTATATATATAATTATATATAGTTTCATTAACAACCATGATTTTAAAATAAAAAACATATGTATGGCATCAGTTATGATTCCAGTTATACAGATGTCTGTTTATTATATCAGTAAGAGAAGCATTTGCTATGTTATGATACTTTAAAATTTGCATCCTGAATTATTTTTCTATGTGTGATGAAAGTAAGCAGTGTGGTATCTGTTGTCTGAGGTTCTTCCCTAATTCAGCATTCATGATGTATTAATTAATTGTACTTTGGAAGCATGGAGTTTAAAGTGACAATTATAATGAGCTCTTGTAATCATGTCTGCCGCTTCCAGACAAACCCAAGTCCCCCGAGGGGCCTCTGGAGCCAGTTGAAACATCCCCTGATGCCATCACAGTACAGTGGAAGCCACCGAAGGATGATGGAGGGTCAAAGATCAAAGGTTACGTGCTGGAGAAGAAGCCAAAGGGTGGCAAGTGGCAGAAGGTACCAGGTACCATTGGACCAAATGACACAACGGCCACAGCAAAGAATCTCGAACCAGGTCAAGAGTATGAATTCAGAGTGGCGGCTGTCAATGACAACGGAGAAAGCGAACCACTTGTTACGACTGAACCAATCAAAGCCAAGCATCCATTTGGTGAGATACTATCAAACATTCCCAACTGATTTTTGTCAATTTGGTAGGAATTCCTAACAGGTATATAATCCAACTATGTGGTCAATGTTTGGTTGCTTGCAAGAGACTAGTATTCATTTTGTAAATAATGTTTACTTGCAAAAGCAGGTACTTGCTGATATCTTGAGCATTATGATAACATCACTGCTGCACTGCATATTACACTGCCACTCATATATGCATTTGTGTGGAAAAGAAACTCACAGCTGTATAAATCGCGGCCTCTTTCAGACTTATAGCACAATAGGCTTTAAGCATTATCTTTAATTTGTGTTTGTCTTCTTTGGTAGTTTAATGGCAGCATGGAATTGTGGCAAACTATATGAGACTAACAAGTGTCAGGCTTGCATTGAAGATGAACTTTACAAACTAGTTTGAGCTGCAATGACAAATGCAGCTAGAACTGTAAACTTGTCTTAGGCATATTTGGTTTACATTTTGGTTATTGTATATGAGTAATGAACCAATTGAAGTAGACAATTCAGTCAATAAATTGTTTGCAGTATTTTTTCAAGATGATGATGTCAATAATGGTATAATTTCTTGTTCTAAGATCCACCTGGAAAACCTGGAGCTCCAGAATGTACTGGAACTACAGAAGATTCTATTGCCTTAACATGGGAACCACCTACGAAGGACGGTGGCAAACCGATCAAGGGCTACATTGTGGAAAAGAAGGAAAAGGGTGCCAAAAGATGGACCAAGTAATCATTTGTTTTGAACTATTGCATATATATCTTGACATTATGCATTTACAGATGCATTTATAGATTGTTTATTAGTTAAATACATTGATGTCCATTCATAAAGCTTTGTAATTTGGCCAGCAACATTGGGTTCTGTGCTTTAAACTCCAGTCAAATACATTGGCCAACAGAACAGCATCTTCTTTGATTCTCAGTCTGATTCTTTTCATTTGAAAAGAATGACCCTTGACTGTTTTGATTTTTCTATTCTTGGCTTGTTAGACCGGAAATCTTTACTGTGACGTATATGTTCACACTGCAGAGTCTGTGCTGATCCTTAGATTGAAGCTAAATACTTTCCTGGGAGAACGAACAAAATTGTTGTCCCAAACTATGTCAATGACTAGCATTAATCCCAGCTTGCTTGAGTCAATATTATAATCATTTTGGATCCAGATTTTGATTAAACAGACAAAATGGATTAAATTATACTATTTCTCAAAACTGTTAAACTTAGTTAAAGTAGGTTAATAGAAATCATTCAGGATCGACAGAAATTTCGCGACACACCATCCTTACGCAACACACCGCCGGTCGCTTTGCGACAGTGTCGTGAACACCGGTTAAGAGCCTCTGTTCTAGATCAATAAACTAAGAAGTACCCTTGTGTACCAAAACAGAGTTCAGTTTGGTAATGTTACACTTGATACTCTAACACTTTACGTCCACCGTTATGTTTTGTATTCGGAGATATGTCGTAGATTGACGGTTGTCATTCCTTTCGTTTTAAGACTTGTACACTGTTTCTGGCAGGGTGACTCCCACTGAAATCCAAGACACATCATTCAACGTAAAGGGATTGGTGGAAGGAAAGGAATATGAATTCCGAGTGGCAGCCGTCAACGAAGCTGGTCCGGGTCAATTCTCCGAAGCCTCAGACGCCATCAAAGCCGCACCACCACCATGTGAGTACCAGAGATCATGTCTTGTTCTTGATGAATAGTCATCGACTTTTCTTTAGGTAGTTGTTTTAGAAACATACAGAACACATCTTAACAGTGGAAAATAGCAATTGATGTAATTTTTTAAGGTTAATTATTTGTACTTTCGTAGTTCTTTTTATATTGTTTGTATGATTGAACTATTGCATTGCCTCGTTAATGTTCTTATTTTTGCCTGAGTTGTGAGTCTTTCTGCTATATTCATTACTTTATTTATTTTATTTAGTTATTTACGCATTTCTATACCGCCCCTACAAGTCCACTTCTACTCAGAGGCGGTCCCAACTACAGCCTGAAGGAGTGTCGGAGTTTTCACGCTGAAGCGCCATGAGCAACTGTAGGTGAAGGACTTGCTCAAGGTCCCTACGCGGTGACTTGGGTCTGAATCGAACCCGCGACCCTTCGGATGCAAGGCATCGACTATCCCATTGCTCCACACACGCCCCATCTCTGAGTATCGGCAGGCATCAGGATCGAACTTGGTACCGTGCAAAGACACGGCCGACGCTCTCCCAATGTAGCTAACTGGGCTACCTTAAAGCTGAAGATCCGTTTCCCAAGAATACATTTATTTTATGAGCCATGCAGCATACCTGTAATTGAATGGTTGATAGCTGTTTAAAAGGAATACTATTTTAAGATGTGTAGTTTGATCACACTATTCTTTAGCTTTGACTTCGTTGCTGCAAGGAATAGAGTTCACACACAGAAAATTACGCCCAAAGTGCAGTGCACTTGAAAAAAGGCAGTTTTTCAACTTCAGCTTTTAGTAGCTGTATTTAGAAACCATGGTGTCATGTAATGGAAAGTAGTATCATTTAAATAGGGTTATTTTCTAGTTATTTCTGCTCAGTATTTCTACACTAGTCCCAGCAAGCGGTATGATAACTTTAACGGTGATTATGTTAAATCTGTCATTTAGCGGCTCCTAAAATTCTGCTGGACCCATCACTTAGTGAAGTCACTGCAAAGGTTGGGGAACCGTACCGAATCAAGATTCCATTCCGTGGCAGCCCAGTTCCAACTGCCACATGGTTTAACGTAAGTTCTGGTCTTCATCTTTGCTGTGCATCGAGAAATGAATTATCTTTGTTTCGCAACAAGAATGGTTTGCAGTAACAAGTGATTCTTAGCTATTTAGCCACATTTCAAGGAAACACATACTTTATGAAATTATCCTTTAAATTTTGTAGCATTAATTACTGTGAAATATTTAACATTGTACATTAGAGTAATTTTAAATAGTTTTCACAGTTGTAATTGATGAAACTTTTACCATTGTTTGGAATGTTGTTAGAATTAATTTTCTGTTCCTTCCCCAATCCTCTTCTTATAATTTCAATAAATTGCATGGAATGGGTGTTGGGAATAATGATGTTCTCTTGTTTTTAAAACAGGGATCCAAAGAAGTTGTTCCAAATGATAGGATCAGAATTGAGCAACTTGAAGATGAGATCGTGTTGATATGCAAAGCAGCTGAAAAGGGTGATCAGGGTCGTTACGCCATCACTCTACGAAACCCTAAAGGATCAGACACTGCCCATGTCAATCTCATCATACTGGATAAACCTGGTTCCCCAGAGGGACCGTTGGAGGCTTCTAAGATCACTCCAGAGTCTTGCAAACTGGCATGGAATCCACCAAAGGTCAGTTTCACATTTGCATATGTCACAGAAGGTTTGCTACGGTGGGAGAAGACAATGGCTTGCCACATTAGCTGCTTAATAATAATGAACGCCATACTGTTGTCATTCTGTGTATCCAAAACAAATTAGCAATGTTAATAGTTAATTGTGCAGCGTTACTTGCAACACGTCAAATTATTGTATTCGTACTGTGATCTAACTGAAGTGTGGGTGTCGCAGTGTTCCAACAATGACGAATGACAATCAATAGGCCTAACATAATGTATATACAATTTGGCAGAATTTTGGACCTAACAAGAAGTTTAGATATAGCTTGTGGGTCATTCCTGTTTCTCTGCAGGACGATGGTGGCAAGCCAGTGTCTCACTACGTTGTTGAGAAGAAGGACAAGAAGACCGGAGAGTGGACGCCGGTCAGTAAATTCGCTCGTGGAACCGAGTGTGATGTTACCGGACTTGAAGAAGGTCATCAGTATGAGTTCCGGGTGTCTGCGGTCAATGATCAAGGACAGAGCGAGCCGCTTCTTACCACAAAACCAATCACTGCCAAACATCCATTTGGTTAGTAAATGTGTTATCTGTTATTGATTTACCTAATAGCTGTTAGTTGTTATATTTTAATTTTTGTGTTAGTTAGCTGTTATATTACAAATTTGTGCTAGAACCCGCTGTTAAAAGGTCGAGAAAAACCAAACAGTATGATTTGATCAATACAATATGCTCTGTATTTCGACATTTCCCTCCATCCAAATTACAGAAGTGCACACGACCAAATAACAGAGCATCTGTTGTTGACTTATCCTTCTCTTTATGCACTGATGATTTTGTTGGTACTGTAGACATTGTGTGTTTTACGTTCAGATACTCCTGGAAAGACTAGTAAACCAAAGGTCGATGATGTAGAGGAGGACAGTGTGACTTTGTCTTGGGATAAACCAAAGGAGGATGGTGGAGACAAAGTTCAGGGTTACGTTGTTGAGGTTAAGGAAAAGGGTTCCGATAAATGGAAACCAGTCAATGAAAAGACGCCTTGCAAGGACACCAAATTCACTGGTAAAGTTCTCACATTTATAGACAATTACATCTACAATATTTATTTTATCTCTATAAAATTATCTTCATTTGTCTCTGTCTTGCTATCTTTCATTCTTGATCATGTTTTGTTGATTAAATTGATTTGTTAAAATTGAATTTTTACTTGCACTTTACAACATTGAAAACTTCTATAAATTTGTGCTTTTGATCTTTCTGCAGTGCCGGACCTAGACAAAGGGAAGGAGTATGAATTCCGTGTTCGTGCAAAGAACCGCGCTGGCTTGGGTGACCCAAGTCCACCATCTGATTCTGTAGTTACAAAGCCAAAAGCATGTAAGTCTTCTGTAGTTTTACTAGTGTGCTACCCTTGTCAGATTTACCAAATGAGACACATTGTACAATGTACTTACACTATTAGTAAATGAAGTGTGCCCATTTCTCAGTGGCACAGATGTTATAGCAAGGACTAACATTTGATCATTTGATTGATATCACAAAAGCAATTGTACTTAATAAATGAAAAGCAAATTAGAATACTAAAAAATAGTTTCATTTGTTAAATTTGATTTTACAAATCTGAGCAGTTAAAATGCTCTGATTTACATGCTGCTGTATTTGAGCTGTAAACATGATGATGAAACCTACTGTTACATGCTCAAAGTATTGCGACCAGAATGTGGATATTTAGCAATAGATACATTTAGGTGTTATTCTTAAAATTAGATGATTAATTTGGAACATTTGAGTAAATGATGCTTTATTTACTTATACCTGCCAGAAATTCAAAAGGTAAAGTTGTGATGTGGCAATGATTTCAGCCAAAGCATCTCCTCCAGGAACTCCATCACCGAGCAATATCGGTCCTCACTCAATTGATCTTGCCTGGACGAAGCCTCGTAATGATGGTGGAAGCCCAGTCAAAGGTGAACTATGTACAAGCTTTCATTTTCTTTGTCGTTGTTGATTCATTACTGTAGGGTGCTGTAATATCCAGGTGGGTCCGTAGCTCAGTTGAGAGAGTGCTGGTCAATAAGCTGAGTAGACAATGTCATGACCCAAGTTTGAGACTCACTCAGAGCAGTAATTTATTTTAAGTTTCTGTTAGCTGCCAACGGCACTTTTCTACTATGTTGTTTTGTCGGGTCTGTTGAAAAATAAGATTGTACCTCCCACTTCTGGCTTGATCGTACCAGTACTTAGGCCATTAGTGTAAGGCGAACCTGCTGTGAAGCCATCTGCGTGTCGTGCTAAGGGCTGCATTTCGTATAACTTGTAATCATTGTGCGGTTTGTTATTGTGGATTTAATAAATGAAAATATTATAATATCAAGTAGGAATTACTTAACTATGCATTTGTAGAAACCATGTTCTGGTGCCATTTTCCTATATGCATAGTTATTACCTATCTATCTAAGATTTATATAGCAACCATTCAATAATTATATCTACTAAGACATGCTCCCAATTCAGGTCCAGTAAAAGATAACTCTTGAGTAGTTCATAGAAAGTTTCAGGTAGGTTCCGACATTAGGAGTTGACTATACTTACGAACTTTTACTTGCAGCATGTATTGATACACAACTGATTGTGATGGCTTTCACAATGAAGTGCTTTGTATGTATGGGGAGATTATTTGGAAACTTGACACATTTTATGGTTGAAATTCAGGACTACCGAGTTTTAATATACAAATTTATACATCCACATTATTATTGCGTAGAGGGATATTTTTCAAGGGATTGACAATCTTTTGTCTGTGATGACAGGCTATCAGATTGAGAAGAAGAAGCCCGGAGGAGACTGGGAGAAAGTTAATGACTTCCCAATAACTTCGGAATCTGCAACAGTTCCCAATCTGGACGAAGGAGAAGAGTATGAATTCCGAGTTGCCGCAGTTACTGATGCCGGTGTTGGAGATTACAGTCTGGCCACCGCACCAATCAAAGCAGAAAAGCCAAAACGTAAGTAATAATATTAAATTATTAACATTAAATAGGTCGTTCCATTTGAAGCTGTTAGGTGGATGAAAACTAAATTAATTTCTAACTAACAATATTGATCACTTCAGTTTGTGTAACAAACCTAAGAATGCAGTGGAAATATTGCTGTTCACTGGCCTTTATTTCTACTTCTTTTATCTAGGACCACTAGAGTTGTTTTTGGAACTTCATTGTTTTCTCAACTTGGTTCTCTGGTTTTTATGCTTTGTTATTTTATCTGGCATCAGAGTTTCATATGCAGAAATCTGTTAATTTTTCTTACCTTATTACTTCTAAATACGCAAAAACTTTAAAGTGTTTCATCTTTGTTAGTAACCTGTTAACATAGTACATTTTTATGATTGTTGTAGATGAGCCTGGAGCTCCTGAGAACCTTCAGGCCAGTGACATTCATGGTGACCATCTCAAGCTGTCGTGGCTTGCACCTTCTGACAATGGCGGGGCAGAAATTCTTGGTTAGACTGTTTATTTACAGTTACATTACTCTTTCTGGTGCATTGCTACTTCCTATGTTCTTACAACCATCTTGAGTTCTTGAATGCACACTCACTGTAGGCCCAAAATGCAGTGGTGGAGATTCAATTCCTGTGTTCAGATAAATTTGTGCCTGTACAGGCTATACTGTCTGAGCGGTCTATTCCAGCTCCATGAGGATGGAACACATGGCTTGGAACAATTTGATAAATTTACTCAAATTAGTGTTTACAAACTTCAAACATTGGAATAAGCAAATCTTTTTAAAAGAGGCAGTGTTAACTGTTCATTGTAGTTAATTTACTAAAACATAATATAATTGCGATTATGATTAATTCGAACATAATTTACCATTATTTTAAGTGTGGCTATACCAACAATAAAAATGAGGTTAAAGAAATGCTGTTTCAATAATGATGATGTTTCATAATCATGCATAGGCCTATAATTATTCTTGACAGTCACAATAGACAGGGATTAACGATCATGTTTGTGTTAAGTATGATTGGCTGGCAATTTAATTGCTGGAGTGTGTAAAATGAAAAGAACCTCAACATTGGACAATGGTTATTTAAGGATGCATTGTTTACACTCTAGGCTATGCTGTTGAGAAGTGTGAGGACGGCAGTGACCTGTGGCAACCAGTTGCTGGAAACCCAACTTCCGAGTCACACGTTGTTAAAGGCCTTGAACCTGGCAAGAAATACAAGTTCCGAGTGCGTGCAAAGAACAAGCTGGGACCTGGCAAACCAATTGAAACAGACAAAGCAATTCTGGCCAAAGAACCATACGGTAAGAAATGATTTCGAGTTTTAGTAAATGTTACATGTTGTTAAGGATTTGAATCAAAATTTTTATATGTTTTATCTAGTAGTGGAAACTGAATAATCTTCGGGGCCATGGAACTGGTCCTTGTGGGTTTCTCAGATAAGAATTTAATGCCATAACCGTGGTACAATCCAAGAGCCTCCATTGTTTAACATGTGCACATTCTATAAAAACTTTCACATCACTGAAGATTAGCATTTAGACTACGAAGAAAGATTTAATAATGAGTGTACTGTGATTTCTTCAGCTTCTCTTTTTATGTATTAAAAAAAGAGACAACATTGACGATGTCTTCATATTTTGTAAAACCAAAATGTGAAATTAAAAACGAAAATACAAAAGACGGTTTTAGTTTAACATTAATTACCTGCTGTGAGCAGAAATAGATGAATCACAAGATGTTCATATTCTGTGGTTGCAGATCCGCCTGGTGACCCGAAGGATGTTGAAATTGCAAAATACGACAAAAGTTCAGTCACGCTGAAATGGAAAGAACCGACAGACGATGGCGGTGATCCTATCGAAGGTGAGAATACTTGTCCATCTTCTGTATTGTCTTTTCGTACTTTATTGCTAAAATAAGTAAATAGATAAGCGGTCACTAATTTATTAGTCACTATAATCCTTAATCGAGCCAACTGCAATTTGGTGAACATTATTAATTAAATATTCAAGAGTTAAGCATCATATTAATAAATATTTTGTGTGCGAACTATCTACATTCGACTTATATATGTTGTTAGCCTCTTATTTTATGGCATGCAAAACTGATATTCTCGTAACTATCCCTAACCCTACTGGCCTACTAGTATATGCTATTGCATCTTTGTTTATTGTTATAATCCCAACATCCCATTGGAAACAAGAAAAATTGCCACAGTAAAGAACTTGCAACAAGAGGAAGAATATGAATTCAGAGTGCAATGATAATTGCAATCGTAAGTTGTAATTTCTGTTACGAAGACATCAAATGATACAAGGCAATGAGGCATTATCCATAGATGCACCAAATCCAAGCTGTAATCTGTTCAAAATATCCATAAGATCATAATATTGTGATATTGATGAAGGTGAATCAATTGTTACTTAATTGCTGGTTTCATAACCCACTTGCATATTATCTATTGTTTAGGCTACATAATAGAGAAGATGCCAGCAAAGAAGCGTGGTGCCAGCTGGACACCAGTCAATTCCAGTCCAGTCAGTGGAAAATCGTTCACCGTTGGCAACCTACCAGAAGACAGCGAGTGGGAATTCCGTGTTGTTGCTGTAAACAAAGCTGGACCTGGAAAGCCAAGCAAAAGCACTGGACCACACAAAGTCAGAGATCCTGTTTGTAAGTTTAGTCTATTGTTATTTTGAGTTAGTTAATTAGTTAGTTATTAAGATGTAAAATACTATGCGTCGAAGGGCTAGAATTGTTGTTATGATAGCTGATGTAAGAAATGAGATTTACATAATTTTATAACAAGAGGTTTTATTCATTAATAGGGTTAAAACCTTTAACATTTATTTATCTGTTGGGCTTGATGATGAAACGAACATCATTGAGGATGTTCAAGGTCCCCCATTTCCAAAACAATGGGTCGCTACTGAGTAATCTCTCTTATCAAGTACACGTTGAATGTTCTAAATGAACTAGTTTTTTTACTCTAGTAAGTATTCCGGAAATAGACTTTTTGGAGTTATAATGTAGAAACACTTTGGCATATTTTGTATTATTGTAATTATTGCCATAATGTGGCAAATACGAGTTTAAGCCTCCTCTGAGATTGTTCCTGCGTTGGAACATGTCCTTTGCTTGCAGTAGCCCTGCATTATAGATTGAAATGCAATTGGTACAGTTTCAAATATATTTCTTCAAATTAAATCAATATTAAATTGGGATATGGATTTCTTTTCCTTTGTAATTATTCCTCCTAAACAGAACCGGTAGACCTACTTGGCTTCTTAGCAATTGGAGATGGTTCGTATCACCAAGATTTTCTTAGGCTACGAGGAAATGAGGAAAAGTTGAAGTGAAACCATGGAGCTACGATACATTGGCATTGTATATACTTTTCAGCCTCTGCTGGTCCTCCTAGTCAGCCCAAGGTCGACAAAGTGACCCCAAATTCAGTTTCCTTGTCGTGGGACAAACCTCTGAACGATGGCGGCGGAAAGATTGAGGGATACATAGTGGAAGTGAAACCAAAGGATGGAGACTGGAGTGACGCTACTCCACTGCCTGTCAAGGGCACTGACTTTACTGTTCCAAACCTTAAGGAAGGCGAGGAATATCAGTTCAGGGTGAGGGCAGTCAATGAATCTGGACCGGGAACACCAAGCATACCAACTGGACCAGTGGTTGCAGAGAAACCAAAAGGTTAGCTAAAGCTTACAGTTTTTTCTATGGTAGAAAGAAACTCTCGAAGATTAGTTGCTGGTGTAGAGTCAAATTTTAATTCTAGAGTGCACTAGTATAACTGAGAAACTGAAAATAATTGTCTGGTACTTGGCTAATTGCCACCTAGTTCATACTCAGGTGACTATCATCACCATCATGAATTCCTGATCCCAGCCATGATCTATGACGGGAATGTAATAAAGATTCGATAAGTTACCACTTGACCTTAGATCATCCCCTAATATCTACCTATTTAAGAAATACCTCTCTAAATGGTTCTTGAGCTTGCCTAATTTAATTTATGTGTAACTTTAACAATATTGACATATGACCAATGTCCTGACTAATCTTCTGAACTTATCAAGGTCTAATGACTATTTACCATTATTTTCATCCTGGTCAAATTATTACTTACTATTTTTACTCCTGATTTCCCCATCTTTTTCAATTTTTGTGTATTTGGGGAGCCCTATTTAAGCGGGTCGTCCACCCTTTTGGGCCTCCCATTGGTTTCCTAATAATAGATTATTAATTATAGTTGTCTTATTTTGGTTTGTCCCTATGCTGGACGCATGATTTTCCTAGCTATTATTGCGTTTGCTTTGATGGTGTAGAGACTACCATTACTGATGATTTCTGTTTGTGCTTTTTAC
>JAQFXW010000748.1:0-17119 GCA_034693945.1 Dendrobaena attemsi
ATTACTATGTAGTGTATTGTCAATATATGTGTATCTGTCTGTCTCTCTGTATGTGCATATCTTTCTGTCTTTCCAGCTAGGTCCATTCCTTTGTTTTTGATGTTTTGATATAATCAGCTGTTGGCAAAGTTGTTTATGGCAGTTCCCCTATCTGGAAAATAGGAGAGATGGGCAGCACATTGAGTGTGGGAAAGGCACAAGCTCTGCTATATGGGTTAAAGCGAACAGATCTAAGTGGTAAATTGGTGTCCAGAGCGGACGAGGTTGGTGTGTCTGGCTGGAGGAACTGAAATAATCTCTTGTTGTTTTGGGAGATATGTTGACTGAGGGGAGTAGGCCTACACACGCCTGCCTGGACCGGTGCTGCTGAGATTCATAGTCTGGTATGTCAAAGATTGTCCTAAGTCATCAAATGAAGCAGTAAATCAGGGCCTACAAGCAGTCTGTGACCTCAGAGAGAGGACTAGTCACCCTTGTGCACTAAGACACCGACTCTTATCTATTAGGGAACTGATAGACTGAGACAATGTGAGGTATGGACTTCTATCTGTTAGCTATTGCATAGGTGGTGGTATGGATCTGATATGGAATTCTGACTACTGTGACTCTATACTATTTACATCTGGCATGTTGGTCTCATATTATTATTATTGTCTATTCATGTAATGGCTAATAGAATTATAATTACATATATTGGAGCTAATGGTTTAATTAAGAACTGAAGTGACTAATGCTTCCCAGAACCATCGCTCCCTTTCAGAAATCACCCGAAAGACTACATTTTATGTAATTGTAGTAGTTGTGTGGATTGGGCCTATATAGTATATAATTACATACTGTGTAGTGTGTACTGAGTGTACTGTATATTGTACTGAGTGTACTGTATATTGAATTAAATTATAAGCATGAAGAATATTTATCCTAAAGAAAAATCACCAACTGGTATTAATTAATATCTTTATTTGCATATTTTAATATTGATTTTCTGCACATTTTTTTGGACTTTACTCTGTAAAAATGTTCATAAAAATAATAAACAATATTGAATTTCAAATCCTTTGCTTATCAAGGCAAATGATTCCTTGTCGATTTTGTTGGCCTATTAGTAAGAATGCGTTATTTGAATAATAGTCTATTTTCTTTATGGTGATTTCTAGATCCTCGAGTGTGTAACGCTGTAGAAGAATTTCGCTGTGAAAACGGACAGTGTATTCCCTTACGCTGGCAGTGCGACGGAGAACCGGACTGTGCAGACAATTCCGACGAAAGCTCACAATTTTGTGGTTAGTCTGGGTATCATAAAAACGAAGATCTGTCCTTTAAGCTAGCCATGAGATACACTGGTACGAAGTGTTGCCGACCTCATTTTCTTAGCCTCGGCATATAAGAGTGGGTGACCAGTACTCTCACTCACCATCTCATCTTCGCACCAATCAGTGTACTCATCATAGCTGAGTTGAGTTGACTAGGTGTGCACTGTGCAGGTGGAACAGAAATCTGAAACCAAATTTCTACTGTGCCTGGTATTTGAACCTCGACCTCTTGGGCGTTGTGGCTGACAATCCAGCGCACTAAGCTCTACACCACTGAGCAACCCATAAGATAGTCTGAGATAGGATAGGTAGAACTGAATAGACACATGTCAAATTGATGAAGAGAATAATAAGTGGGTGCAAAAGTGCATGGATGATAGTGACATGCATGAATGAATACTGTTCAGCTGTGATTGACGTACGTCCTGGGTATGACGTTAAACTGCATCCATCCTCCGCCACAGGGAACTTTCAACTCCTCTGCTGTCATAAGCCCAGATAAAGGAGGAAGGTTTGCCGGATGGGTGTCAAAAAACCCAAGACGAATGAAATCCACAAAGAGCCACCAGCAGCAACACAGTAATGTCCCAAGATGTTATGATGTGGAGCATACCTGCAGGCCTAAACAGGACAAACAGTTGGAGAGAGTTGTTAGGAGTGGGGCATTGGACACATACGAGCTTTGACCCAGGTTGTCCTTCTTGCCAGTTCTACAATCTTTTCAACCATGACAAGCAGTCCAGCTGCTCCAAGATATTAATGGTATTGGGCAGATCTGTGGACCTGCAGAAGATCGGGCACATGATGAAAGACAAACTCAGTCAGAGAAGTGGCATCGGACACCAACGGGCACTGAGCCTTAGGTTCTTGTTGGTTAGTTTACATGTATCTTTTTGCCTAATTTGCCAGTACTCTATACCCAACTTCTCTTGTGAGGTATTTAATAATTTGAACAGTACACGTTTGTTTTATTTTCAGACAATAGCTTGTCAACAATTGCTCCCGAGGAGTTTCGTGGCCTCGTTGGAAAGCCGGGCCCAATCAGCATCAAGTTTGATGTCATTGATGCAAGAATTGAAACGAAGCAACACGAAAAATATGTGGTTAGCAGTTAGTTGTTTGCAATATTGACTATTGAATTAAATAACCTATAATTAGGTTTAAAGTCTTCTCAAGCACAGGTATCTATCAGTTGAAAATTAATTTGACCTCTAGAAAACCGTTGAATATATGTTAGTACATTTCTTTATGTATGCAAACATACGTGTATGCATTTATGCATGCATGCAAGTAAATACGTGTGTGTTGGTGTGTGTGTGTGTGTTTATGTTACTTAACATTTGTATAGCACATCATAAGCATCTGTCAAAGGTACTTCTCTTAAGCATGAGTGATCGAACAACTGAGAACAATAATTTGCCACATGTGTTCATGCTGAAGTGCTGTTGCAAAATTCAGTTCCTTACTCACCAAAGTTGAGCCCTGTGACGACCGACCACCAAAGATGCCGATTAATCCCGGTTATGTGCGAGGGTGTTTTCAGTAGGATGCATTATGAATGCAGAGTGGACTGTGTGTATTGACGTACAAGTGTAAGTTGTTTCTCTAGCTATGAAGAAATTGACCTGGATGTGCTCATCACTATTTCATTATTATTACCAGTGTATGAGCTCACGAGAGGCAAAGAACAACTAAAATTCGATCAATAGGCTTATGTCACATTGTACTTCTGATTTCTGACTGGGAACCTCTGGTTTTATAAAATGATGCAATGCTGTTTAAATAACTTGTAAATTCCAGATCTACACGATACTTCTCATTCGTTCGGCGGGTATGGACAGCATGCCGGCAAAAATCGAGAAACGCTACACTGATTTTTCTGCCTTGAACTCTGCCCTCCGCAAGCGTAACCCTCAGTTCATGAAGGAGATAGCCTTCCCTTCGAAACGTGTAAGTGGAAACTTCCGTGCGGATACAATTGCCTGCCGCAGTCGGGGATTTGAGCAATATCTGTCGCATCTATTTTCGATCGAGGCAATTCGAATGTCAATGGAATTCACAGATTTCTTCTATGGACACAGCCTGCGGGAGGGATATCGCTTGATCCAGAACGCACGGTACGCCGACGCCATTCCGCTGCTGCTCTCCTCGTGGAAACTCCAGACGAAGTTGCTTGGAGATTTCCAGTTCCAGACTATCTCGACACTGTGTGCCGTCGTGACCTGTCATGCGGCTCTCGAGCAGGATCGGCAGGCTGAGACGTACGCTGAACTGGCACTCGAGTCGATCGCTGGCAATGATCAGAGTCCGCATCTTGTGCCTCTACTGAAACTGAGCATCCGACTCTGCTGGAAGCTTGGGAAGGACAAGAAGAGGCTGGAGTCAAGGTTACAAACACTAAAGGAAAGAGGGGCGGATGTTGACGGGGCGCCCTCCTTACTCGAACAGGTGGTCAACCGGTTCAAAGTGTAAAGTATGATATCGTTATGTATATGGTGTTCATTGTTTGAAGTTCAAGGTTGAAGATAACAAGTTATAACATGGTTGTTTGGTGAAACCTTCAGTTCATATCGACTATAGCAGAGCTGTAATGTGAGGAATGTAGTATTTTTTTCAGCGGTGTAGGTGTATCAATATATAGCTGCATAATAAACATGTTGAGTTGATGATTGACAGTGTATTTAATTGTACATCATAGTGTAATAATCTTCTTGTTTATCATTGTAAGTGACAAATATGCAGTATGATTACTAGACTTTTTACTGCATGATGTAGTAACAGATGCAAGTTTAAACAGGAAACAAATTTTACTTGGTTTTAGTAGCCATGCCAAGCTGCCCATCTATTCTATTACTCAACTTGCCTCCTATTATCTATAAAAGGATCGGTCAACCTTTAGGGGTCTCAGAAGCAAATGCTTATCATAAGAGCTTCATGTCAGAGTACACATTTATTCTACAATGCCTTCATAATGAAGCTGATTGGCTTGAGCTTCATGCCACTGTCTTATTCATTTATGCTAACCACACTCTGGCATTATCTTTGATTTTGTTCTGGCATTGAACATTGATTTGAGGATTGGCATTATGTTCAGAAACTGTAACCCTGCGATTGGTTATAAAGACTGAGGATGATCGTATTAGTGAAGAACTCCCCGTCTGCTGACACATGCCAGTGTATGCTGAGTGGTGTTGATGTGTCAGTTCTCACACAAATGATACATAATAACTCGGATTAGTTGTGCAAATGTAGTGTGGTTTGAAGCAGCCAATCCCCTTTCAGGAGAATTGGAAGTCCCTCTAATTAAGACTCGTTGTTTGCTAAATCACTCTGATTACTTTACGACGTTGTGCCAAATCATTGTCATAATTTTCCTACGTAGTAGGGCATTTTAGAGCTAGTGTAGCTTGAGAGCATTTCATAATGAAGGTTTACTTTTTATGACCTCGAAAAAATCTCTGATTTTCTTGCAAAGATTGCTAAAACTGTAATTGCCAGGTTTGATTAATGATAACATTCCATCCAAGATCCATGGTAGGCAGAAAGAAAGTTGATATCTATATCTGCCCATTCGAAACTGCCAAGAATTATTAAACGACAGAATCCATTTTCTGTTAGCCAGAAATATGAGGTCACAGTGAGGATGATTATTGTCAACTTGTTTGTATAAAATTATGGTGCTAGAAAATTGACATTACTGCCTGTTTATATTTTGAGTTTAGCTTGTCAGCACTTGTTCGTTGCTTCTTGAAAGCAAATTTCGAGTTGTGTTCCATTCTTCAGAACTGTGAATTTTGTCAGAGGTTGTAGAAATGTCTTATTTGGTAACCGCTGTATTTTGGTATTTTGATGCTAAGGTTTTAAGGTTGTTATACGCCCTAGGGTCTAGGCACTCTTGCATTTGTCACCCCAACTGCCAACTCTGCTTTAGAGTTAAACACATTTGACTACTGTGCCTAATGAATAAGATTGCCCGTTCTGGTGACTCCTGTATCTGGTATTTTGATGCTAAGATGTGCCTTACTGTGAGCAGCAGAGATAAAAGGGAAATCAAGATTAGTGACCGTGAGGTTAAAGATAAGATCCTATTAACACAGCTCTACAAAAGCATGTTTGTTGACACGAGGTTAAAGAGAATCATTACGACAGCCATCGAACCACAGCCCAGTGCAGTCACATCAGGTGGACCCTTTTCAAAGCCCAGTGCTATCGTTACACATTTATTATGTGTGCCACTAGCTAATGAATGAGCATTGATCAATTGTGAGTGAGAACTCGATTAGGGTTTGTCGACAGTAACTATCTGAAAAGAGGAAAGAAGGTTTAAGTCTGTACTCTCCGCATTACAAGGGAAACGTTATTCTATCATGTAAGGTGTCATGTAAACCTTAATTCACTAAACGTGTGCATTTTCTTGCTGATTTGCCCTTGTGATTGATTAACATGTCTTTCTATAGGCGTTCACTTTGCTCACTGCTTGCTACTTGGTCGTTGACTGCATAATATGTGATGCAGCTTATTTTGCTTTAACATATTTTATTATTCATGAGGTTTTGCTTTACGTCTCGTATGAAAACAATGCTAACATTATATAGTAAACTATGTGTACGTCGTGTAGTTACATTCAAAGACCGTTTCATACTTATAGTCAAAACAAGTGGATGCTTTTATAATAAATATTCAGTTAGTTGGAATCTATCCTCTGGATTTAAACAATTACATTTCCTGTAATATAGGAAGTAATACTGTCAAAGTCATACTTACAAAGCCACATTTGATTGATGCTGATTCTTCATTTTGATCCTGTGAATGTGGAGAAATCGTGACTCATTAGTTACCTGTTTTGGGGCCACGGTAGTGTAGTGGTGAAGGACCCTGCCTTGCAACCGAAGGGTTGCAGGTTCAAATTCCACCCTCTGCGTAGGAACCCTTTAGCAAGTCCTTCACTCACAATTGCTCAAGTGCTTTGGCGTGTAAAACTCCGACACACCTGCAGGCTGTAGTCGGGACCGCCTCTGAGTGGCAGTGTAGTCTGTAAGAGGCGGTATAGAAAGACACAAATACAATATAATACTTAAATTTTACTTCAATACTAATTGAAGAAATACTGTGAAATTTGCTCCAGTAGAACCTTATGTAAGCTGTATCCTGATGGTTGGATTTTCAGGGTTCCAGTTTATGCACAGCTGAATTATGTGAAGGTTTACACAATTACCTATTGAACAATTACAAGGTTTTATTTGTATGTACTTATGTATTACCGCTGTTTAGTATACCTTTACAATGTACTAATAGTTGTTACCCAAGATGTATTTGTATAAAAGGCATTCAGTAGTTACAAGGGATGTTTTACAGGAGATACTAAGTTGAGAAGAGTGCATCGTGTTATCTTATTTGAATGACAGACATTTAAGTAAGATGGAAAGAGAGGATCAAATGCATGATGTGATTCGTTACTGCAATGCGCATAAACTTCTAATGGAAAGTAAATTGTGCTGTATTAAACTGGCATTGCTCTAATATTTACTGTACTTTTTTAGCTGTATTAATTGAATTGCAAATTAATTATCATTTGCAAATGTTGAATAGTTTTATCAAGTAACTGGCTTTGTCCCTAGTTTCATAGCTATCTGCAGATTGTTGAATCGGTGGCCCAGTGTGTTTTTTCAGATTGTTTGTGACATTGCAATTTGCAATACTTTGTTAGTATTTGAGTTGGATGGCATGCAGTGTCATCTTTTTATCACTTAAAAGTTTGATGGGCTGAGGAAAAGGAATTTATCTGCAGCTAGATGTATGCAGCATTAGAACTTGTCTCTTTACAGTTTGAGAAAGGTTGTTAAATGTCTGAGTTGTAGTCAGTGTTGTCAATTTAAGTTTCTGTGCTTGTATATTTCGATTTCGACCTGTTTGTTTGGGATATAGCTTCACCGATCCATACTTTCACAGCTCAAGTCGGCTTTGATTAGGAGTTAACTTTGGTAAGGGTGATAGCGAACTTCAGTTGCAATTCCAGTAAAGAATTTTTGTTTCAGAAGTGTTTTATTTCGGGTTTCCTTGCTAGCTTCAATTGACGAATTTCTCAATTCTGATAATTCAGTGTGATTGCATCAAGGCTCAAAAGACTCAGAAATTTCACCTGTGCTGTATCTCATATCGTTAACCCTTTAATGCCGAGAAAACCCATTTTAATGCACTCTCAGCATTAAAGGCTTAAACTGTTCTTGAATTGGTAAGTAAGATTTCGGGTATTGGAGTGAACTGTTTTGTGGTTGACTTGAGCTAATTTCTACTAAATTCATACTAAGCACATCAGAAATGTGTCGGAAGACGCATCAATTTAGGCCTGCCTTCGGCAATCGAAAGAATCATGTGTGGGATTTAAGTTGTATACATTGCCTTCAAAGATATCAATACCATTGACATGTAGACGCTTGTGCACATGTAAAACTTAGCTACCGGTAATGGTTGTATCGGTAATAATGAAATACCCAGTATTAAGGACATGCGTGTTTGTTTCTACAGAAGAAACTGTGAATTTCAGATCTGCACAATCTGCTTATTATCGATGCTAATTGTACATTTCATCACGTTTCATATGTTGTCTCATGGGCGGAGTTTGGTTTTGGTTCATGAAGTGACAGACCATTTTTTTCTTTAGTCGTTATCTTTCTTTTTCTAGTGAAAATGTAATGAACATCAGCTGCATGAAATGAAATTGGGAGGGGGCTTGACCTTCATGAGAATGAGCCATGCATGGGGCTAAGAAGTTAAAAAAAATTCTCCATGGGGCATAGCCCCCCAGCCTCTGATAAACTCCGCCCATGTTTTGTTTTATTCAGTTAAATTTATGTAAATTGTACACATATGTCTGTGGGATCTGATTAAATTTGTGCAGATTTCCTTTTAAATGAGTTGAGTTTCTGTTAGCGACAAAGTTATAATAATTGTATTATCATCAATGTATCAAGAATGCGAAATTCCAGGTGTAGACGTGTTCAAAGGCATGAGAAAACCCTCAGAAAGTCTGAGAAAAAAGTTTTAGAAATGAACTTCAGGAAGCTGTTTGGCGTAACACATGTAAATAGCTCTCCCCACAACTTTAACAAAGATGCATAGTATCTGGCAGCTTTCTCGCTTCAAAATACTCATAACATCTTGAGCTATATAAATTATTTTTCATGTAAAAATCTATTTCTTATTTACTGTATATTTCCGGTATAACTCACAATAATTATATAACATTTCCATTGTGGACAGTTTTATTCAGCTTGAACTATATTACTGTATTTGTGGTAAAACAAGCTGATTGCATAAAAATATTTTCCAGTTTCATTTGACTGAAACATTAAGCCTGTTTTAGATTCTACAACTGTGAAGATTTTCTCAGTTACAATTTATTGTGTATCTGATACAGTGTATACAAGTAGTCTCTTTTAACTTTATGCAGAAAATGAGATTTGTTGTTGTCTTTGTGAAGATGAGTACAAGGTGCAAGCACTCTCACGGAACACTTTACACCCTCGTTCCTAACAAATCTGGACAAATAAATTTTTCATCAACACTAAATAGGCCAATCCAAGTTCATCGCATATTTGTATTAGTAAGGGCTAGTCCATTTAGTATGTACGCACGGAGGGGAGAGGGTCGCACTAAAGTGTGTTTTTGCACATGTGTGCGTATGCTATGGAGGGGGTCCCAGATTTGTGCCACATGTAATTTTGCCTGCAGTAGGGGGTGGGGGGGGGTTCCAGCTCTGTGCCACATGCAGGCTAATATTGCCTGCAGACCAAAGCCACACATTGAAAATTTCTATTACACTGGTCTGTGGGAAAGTCAATATGGCATGTCTTTCAATTGGGCCGCAGATAGCTCAAGAGTCTACCCGTGCACTCAACATAGGTCATAGGGCCAACTTAGTAGGTATTGCCTTCAATAGCCTAATGCATCTGCTATTTGTAAGACTCGTTGACCTACATTCAACGTACATACTAAACTACTCGAGGGTCGACACACTTCAAAGCATTAAGGGGACAATGAACACACTGTTTCAAGGTATTAGCAGGGCAATATCAGCTCGTATTAGTGCCTACAGCTCTAAATTCTTGAGGCTTGACAACAATCTTATTAACCACATTAACATTCTTAGCTTTGCAGTGATTGAGGGTGTATTATAGGCCTTATATAGGCCGTTCGATTGGGGGGGGGGTGTTGAAAAAGTACGCGTGCATACAGGGAGGGGGTAATTTTTGCCGGTTTTTTGCATACATACTAAATGGACAATCCCTTAATTTATACCCCGATCTGGAAGATTGGGTGGGTCGCCTTTCTAGTTGATAGAGTGGTAGATAAACAACTTTCTTATTCTCCGCCTTTAGCGACTCCGATTCTTTGTTGTGCTTCTGTACTTTCAGGTTGGCAGTATCACTTCGAGGTTTGAACCAGTGTGGTATCAATGCTAAGTAATACTTGCGTACAAGTATATCGCATTGGTTGTTTTGCACGTCACCTTCAATAGAGTCAAATTGCTTTTCTGACCAAGTGGCTGGCATGTTTCCAAGTCCATTGCCAGTAATGCTGTGGAGTTTGATCCGTGTTTCTATATTTCAGTGCAATTCCACTTTTCGAATCTGTTGCAATCGTTGTTGTAGGCGTGATGGAGCAAGTAGGAGAGTCACTGCCTTGCATCCAAAGGGTCGCGAGTTTGATTTCCACCCAAGTTGCTGCGTAGATACCTTGGGCAAGTCCTTCACTAACAGTTGCTCAAGGCGCTTCGGAGTTTAAACACTAGATGTCAGTGGTAGTAAATCAGCTGCAGAAGCCGTGATGGGCGACCAGCAGGTAGTATTTTGGCTTGTTCAGTCGATAAATCAACAAATGAAGTAGCTTTATTGCTGCCCCAAAAGCAAGTTCTTTTGTAAAGTAATTGCTGGGTGTCAACTTTAGGGTAAATCCAATAGTTACAGCATCAAAGCTGAAGTCAGAAGCACCTCTTAGTAGTTCACTTCAAGAGGTGCTACATAACATCCAAATGAAAGAATTAATTAAGCCAGTCTGGGAATACTCACTTGGGCTTTAGGTGTTCAGTGTTCTATGAATGACATTGCTTTTGGATTCCCATTTCAAATGCTAAGTGGATAAATGTGCACTACATTGCACTAGGTATATACTTGCATCAACTAAACTACAATTTAATACTATTTAACATTTTACAGTCTCAAATGTTTTTGGACATAACCCATTTAGACTTGTAAATTACATAAGGTCAGAAGATTACTAGTCTACAGTTGAAACACAACTCCAATTCTAGTTATCTTTAGGGCAATGCACAACAACAAGCTTCTCCACTTTATCAACTGGACTAAATTTTAACTGGATTTAAATAATTAAAGCGATATAGTGGAGAGTAATTAAATTCAGGCTGAAGCATATAAATGTAAACTGCTCCATTGAAATCAAGATATTTTCAGAGTGAAGGTCAAACTGTGCTGTAAGCTGTTAAATGCAAGACAAACCTCTACATTATCAGTGTTTTTGGCAATTGTCAAGTAGAATCGCCTTGCATACCATTATATCGGTCAATTTAATGCCAAACTAAATTCACCAAGAGTCGGATAGCTAGCCAAGTGGTCAGGGTTCAACTCCAGGACAGGAAACTTCCAAGTATCTGCTCCACTTGCATCACTTGTCAAGCGGGGCTAAAATGGGAATTTCCGTCAGGCTGTTAATGAGATTCGACAGCAATGCAATGGACTGGCCACCAAGCCTTGTATACCAAGAGCAAAAGGAAATAACACTTCAAAGTTTATACCCATGGCTGCTCAAGAAGGTGTTGACCTAATAAAAGCACAACAGCCTACAACAACAGCCTAATGACTCCACAATCTTTCCGTGCTGGAATGTAGAGCAAGCGGCAATTTCCAGTGTCACACAAGAATCAAATTCTAAACAACAGAGAACTGTTGCTACACTAACAATACATGCAACCATTGTGCAAACTTTGTGGAGCTGTATGGAATTATATTGTATTGTATATATATTCAGTACGATGTAGTCAGAGGCATCCCAGTGCATTGGGCCCTGTGAGAAGAGACAAGTCTTAAAGACAGCAAAAACAGAATAACTGTTACGAAAACAATTGAAGCATCAAATGTATATTTTATTGTACAAAACAAAAAACATCTGTTGCCAAAATTATGAGATACAACAATTTCCTAAGATGCAACTTCCTGCAGTGTAATGCTTAAAAAGTTCAGTAGGTCAAACTACATCAGTTTACTCAGTGTTCAGAGTGACCAATCGCAGACACTACAGAATTTGCAAAATAGGCAAGTTTTATCAAAAGTGAACTTAGGTTTTCAAATTTTAAAAATCAGTATGAAAACAGATGCATGTATGTCAATGAAGTCATGCTGATCTTAGTAAAACAATAGGCCAGGTTAGTTTTTAATATAAATTGGACACCATGATTGAACAAAGTTTAGAAAGAGCAGTCATAGGCGCCAAGGTTAAGAAAGGTTAATAGGTCATGTCTATCAAGGTCAAAACTTGAGAAAGCTAACAAAAATGCATTATTGCACTGTCCTACAAGCATAATATTATTCAGTGAATATAAAGCATCATAAAATATGCCAGCAACTTCTTAGAGCATCTGATCTCCCAATAAAGATAAAGCTACACAATATATGTATACATATTGGCTGCTCAAGCACTGCTAAAGCATAGCTGTTCTTACATATATCCGTTTATATGCTGTAAAATAAGCATAAATTGCTTCCTGTCACATTTTCACACATGTTTACACATCAAAAGGACACTGTACTCCTCAGATATTGCATAACATCACAGCAACAAGCTGTTAGAGGGTATACTGTTACGAGGAGATGGATCAAAGGACACATTACTACCACCACCGGGATTTCAACTCGGTTTGCCAATCAGTTTCGTTAAAACAGGATTTTAACTTGAGCTAACTGTACAGAAGATACTTGAAATAATTCACGACAGTCAACAGAGACAAAGATGCAATCCATGTGCATGTACTTACAATATGCCAGTATATACTGGTATATTGTATATTGTAGAAAAATTATACATATGCAGGTCTTAAGGTTCCTACTCATTTACTGTTTTCAAATTCTGTTACTTTCCAGATTTTGTTCAACAATGTATGATTGTATATATCGAGACCTTAGAAGAAGTTCTGTATTGATGCATCACCCTAATCGGTCCCTATCGACCCATTCACTTAAAAAAAAGAGTAAAATATTTTTAAATAGAGTGAATACAAACACAATATTATTACTCTTCAAAATTTACCCAATCCCAAAATGTGATTCACATCTGTGAGATACTTAAACAACAAACCCTGTCAGTGTTACACAACGACTGGGTAATGCTACATTACAATTAACAACTCAGGTAGCTTTATTCTCTGACCAACAAAATTAGATTCTCTGACTTCCCTAAGGTCTCAAGACACTTCGGAAATTCGTGCAGTCATTTCCTCAATATCTTCTGACTGTCAGAGCTTCCAGAAATTTGAACTCCGTATAATATCTATGAAAAGTGGATACATAAAGCATTGATCATTCAGAAGTCTCTACAAGACACCGAACAGAAAGTAGTAAAATGAAAACTTGGCATGGTATCCTTCAACCTTTCGGCCACAGAGTTAATACTCTCCTCCAAACAAAGATTGCAAGTACAACAACAAAGTCACAGCGTGCTTGCTTGAACACTTAGTTTGAAAGTAAAAGTGTGTAGTCTATCTCAAGATTCAGTGACTTTACAGTACTGTCAAATCCGAAGAACGAACAACGAGGTAGTGCATCATTCGAGAAGTAGCAAAGAGGATTGTCCTGAACAATTCACAATGAAGAAAAATCTGTTGAAGTTCTTCCAAATTGTATTGCAGTTATAGATTTCTAAAGCGCCTCTTTCAGTACGACCTACGGTAGACAGAGACGCTCCCAGTGTGTTGGGCCCCCTAAGAAAAGATAAGTTTTAAGAGACCTGGCAAAAGCAGTAGTACTGCAAATTAAGATTTCGGATTGAGTAACTGGAGGAACGTCATTCCACAGCCGTGGACTAACAGATGCAAGGCGCAATACTGGGCAGTTGGAGTTCGAGAACGAGGCACCAGAAGGTCACAACGGCTTAGAGAACGGAGAGGCCGACGAGAAGCATCCAAAGCAAGGTCGCTGAATCAGGTCACAGAGGTAGCGCAGAGCTTGACCCAAAACAGCTCTGTCAGTAAGAGAGAGAATTTTAAATTGGATACGAACCGTAAGAGAAAGCCAGTGAAGCTGCTAAGTCATGAATGTGAAGATTTGAGCGAAACGCGGAAAGCAGGCAATCAAAAAAATAAAATATGAGGTGTTCAAATACCGTTTCGTGATTTGTCTTACAACTAGAAAAAAGTGGTCAATTATTCTGACTACGACTACCAAACTGAACAATTTAAGGGATATGAAGAATCCAAACTTGCAGATTTTAAAAGCTGGACTGCAGTGGCTATAATTCTGAAGCATCTGAGATCCACATTACAGCTGAAGGTTATTTTAGTTAGGCAAAAAATATGGACAAGTAAGTCAGAGTCACATACACTTTGAACTTTGAAAACTTCAGATCTTGCAAGTATGATAGAAAATTCACACATAAAAATCAACTAACGCAAGCAATCTGCTCGATCGCTACACAGCAGCATCTACGAACAAGAAGCTCTAGACATAAAGCAGGTCAGAACAAGGCCACCGACATTATAGTCTAGCCTTACAAAAACAGCATGACCTTATCTGAATCGTGTGACCCACTTTTATGTACAAGAGCAGACCGTGCCACAATAGTCATAACAACATATATTAGGCATGCACTCTACTGCATTATAATGAGGACGTTACAGTGATGGTGACAGGGTCCTCTGGGCTGCATTACATCAAGCTTCTATGCTGAATCAAGTCTCTCTACTCTACTGCGTTGTATTGAAGTTCATTGTACCATGATATCTCTAGGATTGACTGTGCATAGCCACCCCTCCAACAGAAGATAACTAGCAAAATAAAAAAACTCATTAGAAACTCAATCAATATCTTCAGAAATTTCTTCGACTTCATACAAATCCGCTGTCATGAGCTACTACTGTCGACTGTTCCGCAAACTTTCCGACATCATAATCAAATGCAAATAATGATTTAGATCACAGTTCAAGTGAAACTTCTGTGGTGTGTCTAGACAATAATACAATTCATTCCACAGTCTTTCCGCTTAAAATTCGGGTATATAAATAGGCATTTTACACATGTATATGTATATACACACAGGTATGGATTTTTAACCAATTTGTATATATACACATGCATCATGAACACACATGAGTAATGAACTACAATCTACTAACAATTATTTTACTCTGCTAGGTCAAAATATAAACATACCAGGAGACAAACTGTTGCTACCATCAAAATTTTCTACCATTTCCATTTGTTTTTAACTTTTTTGTCTAACAGCAATCTGTGTTCATAGTAACGTTATATGTTATATTCATGATATTACATTATCAGCTATCCTTCCCTGACCGATTTATTGGTTCGAAAATTTTCACAAGTCATTTTATCACACATTTGTACTATCTGCTGACAGTGATGTTTATAAACCAATTTTATAGCATAACGCTCAGGCATCAAAAACAAAATATAGGTAAATTTTAGTATTCACTTCAATCATCTTATTGACATTTCAGGAGCGTAAGCATTTAAATGATTGCTTCAAAACTCTACCATTGAGATAAGTATACTATATGATGTATTTTCTTTGGTGGTTTACAAAGAAATAAACGAAACAGTCTTCTTCATGATGCTGGATAAATCTGGCAAGATAGATCGCGTCAAACGAATGTGCACAATAGCAGGTGAATTCCGACATACTGAGAAGAGTGCAGTTCTTTCCATGAAGTCTGAGTGTAAGAACCTGAAAATATAACAGACTTTGAACAGAACCTATTGAGTTATGAAGTGGCAGTGAAGGTCATCAACCAGAAAACAGGGAACAGTACATGTCAATTGAGCACATAATGACATTCCTCTAGTTGCTAATTAATGCAGAGCAGAGCAAAACCTGTATAATCAATCGTTGCATAAGTGTGACAATCAATAATAACAGACATGAATGAGACACAATATTTATGAATGAGTTCCATTTCTCCTGTAATTACCTCCATAAAATCCCATATTAGTTTTAGTGACAGTCGTACAAGTTACTGCTCACAAAATGGAATGTGCTCAGCAAAAAGGAATAGCTCAGACAGGCTGATGCTACCTTGTCATATGCTGTAATATTGACAGAATGAACAAAACATTTAGTCCCTGCATGTTTTAAGCTGTTTAGTCTTTGAATGTTATCAGCCTTTGAGTCTTTAACTGCGGTTCTCAGCACAGTGTAAATGTGCTCAGCAATTTGTTTCACTGTATCCAGATGTTTGTACTTTGAACTTAGACATTTGATTAAAGACGCATGTATGGTTTGGAAACTACTTACATAAAAATTGTATTTTAAGCGAGCTGTTAAACAGAGAATATGATCTGACACAGACTGGATAACACTAAGATCTTACATACATGATACAACTCTAACATACTACTCTGACAATTGTAAATCCTTTAAGACTCTAGAAGCTGCACAAGCGGCATTTCTGCATTTACATATCCATCCTTTCAGTCTCTCTAATACCTGTCACAAGAAACTTCATTTGAATTTTAAGTGTGATGAGTACTCTTTACTACTCTAGTGATGTTTATTAATGTTAACGCTGTGTTTACACTGCAAAAGCAGTATTTTTCGCATTTACATATCCCTAGGAAGCCTCATTTCCAACTTCAGGCACTCCACCTATCCTCAAAGGGCCTCATTTACATTTTAAGTGTCAGGAATACTCCTCTTGAGATGTTAATTAATGCCTACACCATGTGCAAGGCATTCTACCTGAGTACCATTGAAATCAGTCAAATAGTTTCTTACTTCCATGAAACTAAAGTACTGACTACTGAGTTCTTCAAGCTAGTAGAAAGTGCACTCATGGAGTCACACCAAATGAAGTAATACACATAATGTCTTGAGTGTCTAAGTTATGAATGCTGCTGTGCACAGTTTGTAAATAAGGCTTTAAAAGGATGACTTTTTCAGTTGAAGAAGCTGAGCATTCCGAAGAATTTCTAGAAAGGAATATCACTAAATAGCATAGCTAACTGTATTCTATGTATATGCCCTAATCATTTATGCTAATTCATTTGAATGAAACAAATAGCTGATTTCATTGAAAAATTTTCAATGAAAATTAGTTATACTTTGTCTGATATCCATCAATATACAACCATAAACAAGTTTAATATTGTATTTAAGTTCGTGATGCTTAAAGCCAGTTATAATATAGGGTGGGCCAAACAAAGGAACCTCCTACATTTTTGCTAAAACTTGGTTAGAAATAGAAAGTTTAAAATCAAATTTAAGAATAGTGATAGGTAGGTAGCTCATAGTTACGTCAAATTTCCAAAATCTCACCAAAATATGCACTTTCACACAGAACAAAAGCTATGCAACTTGATGATTCAACAATTGTTTTACAGTTTTTTGCTAATATTTCCACCAAAAGTAGATATTATTTCATGAAATGCTACAGGCTTAACCCCTTTAGCGGGATCCCCGAGATAACTCGTCCGCCGCTAACTACCGTGTGTCGGGATCCCCGAGTTATCTCGCCGACGCGGTATGCGTCTATTACTGATCCTGTATCTTGAATAAAATCGTCCTAT
>JAQFXW010000749.1:0-17116 GCA_034693945.1 Dendrobaena attemsi
TCCATTGTAGCATTGTTTGCCTTATTAAGGCCATCAATACAGGACCTGAAGAACGAGATATCTCGTCATCCTCGCGTTCAGACATACCTAATTTATGACGAGATATCTCGTTCCTAACAGTCAAAGTGTTAACTGAACAATTGTCCTAATTCTTCATCTGTCAAAATCTCTGAACCAATCAGAACTAAACAAATCCGTGATCCTTGGCATGACTCTATCTCTCTTGCTTTGCACTCTGTCTCTTTCTTTACTCATCACTCTTGTGTATGCAACCGTTGCAACGTTTATGGCGAGACCGTCAATGATCAGATCACTCATCGAAACCTTTGTGCAGTTGCATCATGCAAATGATCGTCATCTCCTCATTTCCATTATTAAATAGATGACTGCAATGCACTATTCTTGATCATGGACAGTGCTGAATCAGCGATTTCCTCCTGCTAGTCAATTCTCTCACCCATGTTGTGACTAGGAAACCGTATAATATCGAAACCTCACTCCTATATTCTCATTTTGTCACTAGCTTACAATTTCTTTTCAAATTGAATATAAACTTTTGGGCCTGGCAGGAAATATATATTCAACTGAATGAAATTGTATTATATAATATACAATATATTTATTATTTGTCTATTCACAAATCTATACTACTCAGATGCACTCCCAAAACAGCCGTGGCCAGCCAAAGAGCACAGCCTAGGAAGAAGCATAAAAGGTTCCATGGAAATCTTTTGGTAGTAAACGTATAGTAAGTGGAAGGCCATTCCAAAGTACAGGATTAACAATGGAAAAATGAGCAGTAGAGAAGTCCGTGACCGAGGAATTTTGCAAAAGTTCACCTTGGGCAATTGAACGAAGAGCAGCTCACCCCAAATTGGTGCCAACAGAAGTATGTACATATGTATGTATGTATGTATTTCTATACCACCCCTTACAGTCCACTACTATTCAGAGGCGGTCCCGACTACAGCCCGAAGATGTGTCGGAGTTTTATACGCCAAGGCGCTTGAGCAATTGTGAGCGAAGGACTTGCTAACGGTCCTTACGCGGCGGGTGGGATTCGAACCTGGAACCCTTTGGTTACAAGGCGGCGACCTTCACCACTACACTACTGCAAGTCTAATACAAATTCGTCCAACAATCTTATCTATTTAATTTCTTGACAATCCTGATCAGCTCATTAATTTCTCCAACAGAACTTTTGACCACTCTATTACCTTATCTTCAAGGCACTCGGCAGCATTGGATGGCATAAGGAGAGCAGAAGCTGTACAGATGACTTCAAGGGTCATGAACTTTGTAAGCAGTTCAACAGTTCATTGTATATGTGAGGCAAATTGTTTAGTGCAAGCAGAAGAATTCTCATTCATAGCACTTATTTGTTTTGTTGCGTGATGTCACAGGAGCCTACAGTTACCCGACTCAGGCGTTGCTTTGGCCAGAGATCGTGACTTTGAGTTGGCTGGATATGCTTTTGAGGCAGAACGAGAAGTGACGCGAAATCCTCGCATTGTAAGAATAGGATCGATTCAGAATAAGATCGTTTTACCAACAACAGCATCAGTTACTGAACAGGTAAGAATTGGTCACTTGCACTCAGCAGCAGCAGCAGCACATGGAAATATGTTGCGTTACACGTTTTAGAATCATCAGAATTCAGTAGGTGGTCTCATTAAAAGTGCTGCAAGTTTTGATGTGTTTGAAATATTTCGATAAAATAGAAATATTTACATACCTTATATGTAAATATGAATTGCCTTCAAGCATGTAAAATTTCGTTTTGAAACATTCATTTTTGGTGGAAATAATAACAAAAAACTGTTAAATATTACTCAAACCATCAAAAACAGTGGATGATGTCACTAATAGTTGAATAATTCTTACTTTTGACGGAAATATTGGCAAAACACGTACGGGGGGGGGGGGTCATCTTACTCACTCTGTATATTTAAAGTTTACTCTTAGCAATTAGCACAACTCAGAATTGTCAACAAAATTGCTGCTTTTAATTGTTAATTGAGTTCAGCAATTTAGCGAGAAACATACGTAAAGATTACTTTATTCTGTCTTAAAAGTTGATGGATTGTTTCAGTTTAAATGATCAGTTGTAGTTTTGGCTTAAGCTGTGCCAAGAGTTTCTGTCTGATTATCTGCCCTTAAGAAGAGAGAGATTTTAAGAGACAATTTGTGGGAGCACAGTTTCAGCATGGCTTGGACATCTATGAGAAAAGCTATTATTATATACACGTTTGTGTTTTGCTTCTAGAGAGATGCGTTACATCATAGGATTTCTGAGATCATAGAAGTTGCTTCGGTTTGTGGAGTGAACATCGCATGTATGCAGGAGGCATGGAGTACGTACGTCGTACATGTTGTTTTCAATTGGGATTTTGTAAGATTGTAACTACATTATAAATGTCTGAAAATTTGTTGAAATTGTAACAACGAACTCATATCTGGTCCATACCTTTATCACTAGTCAGTTAGATAACGGCTCCTCTCTTCGAAGACAAAGCTGATCTGGCTACATTAATGGACTTCTGTTGGAAAGAGAGTAAGAGAGGACAAGAGGTCAGTGAGTTAATTGATAGGGAAGGCTCATCAATGGAGTCCTCTGAAGCAACTTGTTTAACCTGAGCCTGGTCAATTCTACTCTTCCACTTGTCAATCCAATGAAGTAAGCAAGAATTAGACATGTTTATGAAGAGAGCTGCAGTTATAACTAGTGATAAAGATGTGAACCAAGCGCAATGAGTTTGAAAACTCTGTCTTCAATTCTTAACAAATAGACAGAATTCTCAAATTTTGAACGACACATAATCACCCAAATGCGTCTTGTACCAATTATTGAACCGTTTGAAATAAGTTGCCTACATCTTACGTTTCTGGTGAGATTTCTCCAAGACTGTCATTCCATTCTAATTAATTACAGTAATTTACTGTGATCTATTTTCAGACATGCCGTTTGCAATGTGTACCAGGGAGAAGCAGCCGTGGTGTGAATTTGCGGAGCCAGTTGAAAATGGTCCTACTACGAGATTAATGCAACAGGTTTTTGCTGCTATTTAGTTTTATCATTTTGAAAGGATGTCAAGATTCTGAAAAATAGTCATTTGCTGTGATGCATTTGGACAGTCTGCCTTCATGAGATGGTGTTGAGTGACAATGAAGCCTTGTTATAAGTGCGTTTGGTTTCATCATTAATTAGTTAATTTTGAACTGAATTAATTTACTATTAAGACTTTGGTTTGGTGACTGAAAGCTGTTCAGTTGAGAACTCTTCGTGCAAGAAGACTGGTGGAATGGGAAGAAAACTTTTAACTGTTTTAGTTCAATTTATATGGTGTCTTTTCAAGAGGAAATCATGAGAAGTTCCTTTACCGAGCAAAAACCAAAAGACAACCACAAAAGACAAAAGACAACTCTCAATAGTTAGGCAAATGTGATCTCTGGCCGATGAATCCAGTTTGGTTAAGAGATGATCTGTACGCTTTGGCTTTCAGTTGGCTAAGAAGTACAACATGGTGATCATTTCATCAATTCTTGAGCGCGATGAAGACCACGGCGATGTTCTTCACAATACAACAGGTATACACGTCTACTGTTAGACTGACTGACTGACTGACTGACTGACTGATCATGCAGTTAGCTGTGACCAGAGAGATGAAGATAAGCTGAGACAGAACGATAAATTGTTCAGCTGAGCTTTTGTCAAGTTAAGAACCACTTACCTTCGACCTGCTGTCTACACCCAACCATTCAGCATTCCTCTTTTCTGGTCATCACTTTGCATAATATCAAACTGCTCATACGTTATATCATTATTGTAAATATCAAACAATTTTTCATGTTTGCAAAGTTGCTTACTTGCTTTGAAGATTCTACACCTTGTCACCTTTTGCTGTCAGTTCTTTGAACTCTAGCGACCGTCATGATGGAGCTTCTCCATTTCTTTCTTTCTGTCGCGTCCCTTAGTTCTGCCAAATTCATTCCAGTTGTTTCGTGTTCTCATCCATCCATTTATTCCTTGTTCGCCCTTGTTTTCTCCTCCCTCTCCACAAGCCAACATCATTTCCTTTTCCAGTCCATCTGTTGTCATGTCCAAAGAACCTCAGCTTTGTTCTTAGCACTATTTGTTGTAATCACTCATCCTTCTCGATTCCAATCGTCATGTGTACCCATTCATTAGTTCTTTTCTCTGTCAATGATATCCTCAGCATCTTCCTCCATATCCACATTTCCTCTCCATCTATCTCGAAACTGTCCTCCTCAACTGGTGTCATGATCTTTGTCTTCTTTATATTGAACTAGAGTCCTGCTTTCTCTCTTCAGCCAATAGTGTTGCGTCATCTGCATATCTCAAATTATTCAGTGTTCTTCCCGCTATCTTTACTCCATCATTTGCCTCATCCATTTCCGCCATCCTCATTATCCTTACTGCATACAGATTAGATTAGAAAGGAGACAAGATGCATCCTTGCCTCACTTCTTTCCTTATTTTGATTCTGTTGGTATCTCCAAATTCTGTTCTTATCACCGCTATTTCTCTTAAGAAGTTGAATTAAGTGTTTTGGTATTCCCATTTCTATCAAGGTTTTCCACATAAATTCATGGTTGATGCAGCCAATTGAAGCAAATGTATACTTTTTGTCCATAATCCCTTTGTCTTTCCTTTGTCGACCTCATTTTGGAAATATGGTCACGAGTTCTACGGAATTTCCTAAATAAAGATTCTACAGGGTGACATAATCATTAGTCTGGATGATTATGTTTGATTTGGTGAAGAATAGAAATTGTGGCGTTGGTGGTTTGAACCTGTTTTTCTGAAAGCAGTTTGGAGGTTATGGGGATAAAACTGAAGGTAGGATAGATATGAAGCTATGAACTATTTGTTTTCCAACAATTCACGATAAGACATGGAAGATAGAGATTAGGTGATTGTCATCTTTAATGGAAGAATGAGTCTTGATTATTTGGATGGATGATTGCTGTTTTCCATTGAGGAAAAACATAGATTAATGGAGAAGAAGAAGCTGAGCGTAGAATCGATATGGAGAAACTAGGCTGAGAGGTTTTGTCTATTCATTTAGCTATTCTTGATTAGCTGTAGCTGATCAAGAAAGTAGAAACATATTAATTTCATCAATAGTATTATTAGTGGCTAACAAAATTCTGCATTGGTTCGCAAAGGTTAAGATCAGTTGCTGAAATAAGATCTGGAGTTGCAGTTTCTACTCCTTTTTGTGTAGTTTATAGGAAAAGAGGGGAAAGCGACTTTGGTAGACAATTCCATGTCTTGGTGACATCAACTTGGAATGCACGAAAGCCCTTGATGGTCAGGACCCAACCTGAAAGACTCGTATCTAAATTTGAATTCAATGGAATAGGAAGCCAGTGCAGCTAACCAAGTAGATAAATCAGTGTCCTTATCTAAGGATAAGGACACTGATTGCTTGCAACTCTTTAACAGTCTGCCATGTGCTGCATTGTCTCATTGCATTCAAAGCTGCAGTTCCAAAATGCCGTCCTCAGTGTCTGAGGTCATCAATGACGACTGATGTCGACATTGAGGCTGTCTAAGATTGCTGACACTAAGACATAGAATTCGTTGTTTCTTCTAATAAGAGCTATTGCCAGTCATGTTAATCACTCGTGGCACCTGTAGACAGTATCTATTTGTATCTATTGTTTCCATTGTCAGTTGTAATATCGAACACTGGAGCAGTGTTAGGAATTACGAGAAAAAATCACATCCCACGAGTGGGTGATTTTAACGAGGTTTGTCAATTGCTTTCATGACTTTAAAGTGTTAGCCAACGCTAAGAAACTTCAGTTTGATTCGAATCTATATATTGGTGTTTCACCAAAGTAATTCTGTACAGGTAGAACTAACAGTGAAATGATTACATGTACTCACAATAGGCCTTTGGTATTTTTGAAACAAATGTGAAACTTGCACAGTTTGGGATTTATAATGTACATAACTTATAATGCTATGTGTGTGTGTTCATGTTGGGATAGACCAATCTTTGTGGAAAAATGAATTTTGCCATGAATCACTGTGTGGTTAATCAAACTTTTTAGTCTATAAGACTGTTTTCGGTTCTCAATGCTAATAACAAAACATTAGCAAATAACTATAAAATATTTTTATGTGACATAATTAAACAGTGGAAAGCTTTAGAAATGGAATGAATGAATATTACTAATACTCTGCTCTGTAAAAGTAATGCCAATTGCAAAGTCTCACCTTATTACATTGTGTTCCAAAATGGTTTTCTATCGCATTGTCTTCTATGCAATTTATTTGCATAAGGCATTTGGTGATGTTATCGGTTTAGTGATAAAGGAACGAAATTGCCTTTGACAGAAGATATTTAATCTTGATCTGATGTTGTGCTCCGAGTTTTGCTGTTGTTTCTTTCTCCAGTCGTCCTACTACATGGAGGGAGACACGGGTCACAGAGTCTTCGAGACGACCTTTGGTAAGTCGTATGAGTCTAGAATGTCAACCGTTGGCTTTCATGACTGATCAGCACTCTTCTGTCCGATTGCAGAGTCTTGTAATTGTTGATTCAGCGTCTCCATCCTCTGGTCATCTGTAGTCCATTCAACCCATATGCTCAACCACACAAATGACCATTGACCAGATTCAAATTGTGGTTTCTGTCTTGATTGTGGGAGTGGCAATTGAAGGTGCAAGAGTCACTCGACATCTGTCTGCATCTTCCAGTAACTTTAAAGTCTGTTTTCTCACATTAAATACGTAAATCTGACAATTAAGTGTTGGAACAGAAATGTAACTGGATGATGCTATTTAAAGATATGATGTCATGCTACTATATGATACTCTCTAGTCTATTCGCTGCCTTTAGTATTGGGTGACTCAAGTCACTCAATTGAGGGGTTGAAACATTGACGTGCATCTAAATTAAGAACACATTTCTGCTGTGTAAAATCAGTGTGCATTACTAAGGAGTTGAACACAATCTCCAGTTGACATCATATTTGAACCTATTCCCTTGAATTGAGTCACTAGCCACCCGATATGGAATGCAGTGAATAGATTGGAATATAACATATAAACATACTATAAATAGCATAGGGAATATAAGGGTCTTGTAGCAGAGGAGAAGAACTGCGCTGGTATATATATTTCTTTCGGCTGCATTTGTCTGCCTTGCGTTGACTTTGCCTCCTGCTCTGAATTGAAGGTCGTCTGGCGGTCAACATCTGCTACGGTCGTCACCATCCACAGAACTGGATGATGTACGGAATAAACGGAGCGGAGATCGTCTTCAACCCGTCGGCCACAGTTGGTGCTCTCAGGTCAGTCAATGACCAGACTCTGACTGACTCTGACTGACTGAGAACCACTTTTCTTACTTTGTATTACTAGCCACCCTATGTTATTTATAGTATATTCCCTTTTGGAAAAAATGGATGTATGAGATACATGAAACAACTGGAATGAATTTGGCAGAACTGAGGGACTCGACTTCAGAAAGAAGGAAATGGAGACGCTTCATCATGACGGTCGCTAAGATTCTACGAATCGACAGCACAAGGTGACGGATTTAAATGCAGTTCACGTAATATACAGGGTGGCCCACACAAAGTGAGAATATGGCAGTTGTTTTTAAATATTCCGGTCAAAAGTGAGAATTTTCCAATAAAACTTTATGGACTGAAAGTGAATTCATCTTTACATCCAACTTTCAAATTTCACGTAAATATTTCACAGAACATAAGTTATTCAATTCTTAGTGATGTCACCAACTGTTTTTTGGTGCTTCAAATATCGTTTAGCAGGTTTTGTTATTTGTTCATTTTCATCAAAATCTGCACCGTCTAAGAACCCGCGACCCTTCAGACGCAACGCAAGAGTTCATATTTACATATAACCACCAAATTTTGTCAAAATATTTCAAAGCCAACAAAAGTTGCAGCACTTTTAGTGAACCCACCTACTGCATGTACTTTAATGATTCAAAACCTGTAATGCAGAAAACGTTACAAAAGGTGTTGGTGATGTCACTAAAAGTTGAATAACTTTTTGTGTGTGTGAGATATTTTGGTGAAATTTGGCAGTTATACATAAATATGGACTGCCTTTCAGTGTGTAAAATTTTATTTCAATATTCTTAGTTTTGACCATCATATTAGGAAAAACGTCATGTTCTCGCTTTTTTTGGGCCGCCCTGTACTTGGTTACGGCAATAGTCTCCATCTGATTGTTGTCTTTAGACCCCGGTAACGTCACTGATTTTTATTATAGGTTACTGTTTTTAATGTTTCAGATCGGAACGTCGTCAGTCGTCTACCCGGCCGCGATGTTCGCCCCTGAGCTGGCGATGCGAGGGGTAACGGTGGCCGAGTTCAATGTGGAAGAGACTCCGGCTACACAGTCGTTTGGATACCATTTCCAGGGCCTGTGTGGGTCAACTCTTCCGCAGGCATTGGCTCCATAGGACGATATCCACGTTCCAGGACCCTCGTACACAAAAAGTGGCTTTGGTTCACATGTCACACCTCTAACGACCACAATGCGGGACAGTGGAATTGACACACACGACTACTTGATTTGAGCTTCAGAACTCTTAATACTCCACGTCCCTCTAAAAGACGTGTTATATAAATGTACAGTTACCATTAATTCAATCATTCGGAGATTTGTATTGCGTCGTATCTAGTAATTCGTGTAAGTCGCCTCTTGTAGCGTATATCGGTCGGAAGTGCTTCCAGCATCGAAAGCCTGGCCCTCCTGCTTGCCAAGCATGATTAACATATAGATGTATGTATGTGTGTATTTCTATACCGCCTCTTACGGTCCACTACTATTCAGATGCGGTCCCGACTACAGCCCGAGGGTGTGTCGGAGTTTTACATGCCGAAGCGCTTCAGCAATTGTGAGTAAAAGACTTGCTAAAGGTCCTTACGCGGTGGGTGGGATTCGAACCCACAACGTTTCGGTTGCGAGGCGGCGACCTTCACCACTAGGCTACACTACCGCATCCCATAACATATGTTGAAGGGTTGTGCAATTCATTATGCCTATCGGTTTAACAGTTTGGATCAGCACTTGTGCTTTGGCAGACGCAGTACACAACCCCTATTTTTGCCTGCTCCTGGTTCATTTTGCTGCTTAAGGTCATCTTTCTGCTTAAGGCTACTTTCTCTGCTTAAGGCTTTTTTTCTGCTTGAAGACTATTTTTTTCTGCTTGGCCTGTTTTTTTAGAAGACTATTTTTTTCTGCTTGGCCTGTTTTTTTAGAGCAAGGATATTGAAGGGGTGTCATATAAATTCTGATTGGTTTCTACTCGGACAACAACAGGTAGTCAGACAATGCAACATTTCATGGATGCAAAGGCAGCATGATTAGTTACAAACACCAGTGGTTAGGACTTCAAATTGTATTCTGCGTACATGCGAACGTAAAACAACAAAAGCACGTTATATAGGTAATGCCAGCACTGATGCACACACATGGATATTATATTTCACTGATAAATATGTACAGTACTACAATCGTTGCTTCTTTTAGCCAGAATACCGAGGAACGGCATTCCTGTAGCAGCTATTACAAACTAATATTAACATTTAAATTGTAAATATAATAATTAAATTTTAATAATAAAATATTCCGCTGTTTTCATTAAAGTGCTTTCAGTATTTAATATCTATACTCTATACAATGTATACATACACAGGGGCTTCTATCCCCCCCCCCCACCCCAAGCAGCCGGGCTCAAAAATGCATGACTTTCCATTTTTCCCCCTCAAAAATATTCTTCTATCCCCTCTGACCAGTCTCCCCCTCCCTATTTCTGAAAATTATACATCATGAAATGTTCCCCCTTGTTTTCCACTGGGCATAGGGATAGAAGCCCCTGTACGTACATGTATAAACTAAAATATTTTGAAATATTTTAGCATAAATAATGCATAGTGTACACCGTCCATCAAATCTAGAAATATTTTCTTGCAAATGCATTGTGATTTAAAGAGTTCAAGCTGCCAAACTGTTGAGTGAAGGTTCAAAACATCAGTCCACACGAAAATAAAAACTTGTCCTGTGGTAGTAAACACTAGCATCATGAACTTATTATTCGTTTATTATCATAGAACATTCGCACAAAATGCAGTAAGGAATTTACCGTAATAGTAAAACTGGAAAGGAATTGAATTAAACGTTAATATACATTCGAAAATAAAATTCTAGAGATGAATCTATGGCAATCCTTCATTGCCATTGCTGACGTTTACATGTCAGCATATGCCAGTACCTAATTATACTGCCTTGAGACAGAGGAGACACCAGCGTGGGTGACAATATGCAGGTATCTAATTACAGTAATTATAAATTTAGAATATTGCGTACACCCATTATAGCAATTTAACACAAACACTAGCCCAGTTAGCTACATCGGGAGCGAGCCGGCCGGTTGTTTCGTCAACCCCGGTTCAAGCCACGCCGGCGGACATCAGAGATTGAAAAGTCTCGAGCTAGCACGGTTCGTTCACGCGGACCTAAATGGTGGGACGTCCATTCAAACGGGCGAGCGGGGGTGAAGGATCTCACCCGATCAACAAAACGTCATTCCATATTTTATATTTGTACCTTTTGGAGCTTTTTGATGTAGAATAAGCCACAAAAGGAACAATTTATTATACCCCTACTTTATATCAATGTAATCTTGGAGAATAAATTTGTACCCCCACTTTTTAGACCAAAATTAAGCCCCTGCTTGTCATATACACCCTGTTGTGACTCATCCTTTCAAGTAGCCTATATATTGTGACATATACCACTTGTAACTGTAGAAGTAGCAGTTACGTGCTGCCTGCAAAACATATCCCACGAGTCGAGAAACTTTGTCAGTAGCTCAGCAACATTACAGAATTATTTGATTCATCTACCCTGCACTTAGAGTTGGCAGCAAAGCATCGAAATACCATTTGTAGCAGTTTACAGTCATATCCGGAACAAGTCCGTACATTTTTAGTGGTAACAATGGAAAACAAATTCCATACGGTCATCGCTTTTCCAGTAAGAGTTGACTACATGTTTTAAAAAAAAATTTCATTGAGAGCCTCCGAGTAGGTTATTGAAGGACACTATACAATTTAATGCTTGAAATGAATGAATGAATCACTTTGTATCAGGCCTGTTCTATTGTGCTAAATATTAACAGACGCGAACAACTTGACTGAAGTTAACAAAATTCCTCTCGTAGGCATTAAAAAGGATCGGATACATAATGACAACTGACATATCTTATCGTATCTAAACATTAAATTTTATAGCACTTCTACCGTTCAGAAGCGCTCCCAACTTGCAATGCGCTGCAAATAGGGGTGGGAAAAAATTTCAAATAATAAGTTGGCGTCAGGTTTTAATATTATTTTCTGATTTTGGATAACATTAAGAAAAAAAACTCCGACTCAGATTAATTCAGTTGAGATTTGAGACTAATAAAAACAAAATGATCAATTACTAGTTGATTTTATTACAATAATAATGTCAAATCCTGGATTTTAGGTCGTTAAATTAATGTTAATAAAAATAATTTTAAAAATTAACTTTAATCCAAAATTTCAGTTTTTTTATTTTCTGTTTTTTTATAGAAAAACCAAAAAAACACTTTGCCACCTCTGCCTCAAATAGACACTGGTCTTGAGAAGAGATATGGAGGAGGTTATACTTATTCTAAATTATTATTATTATTATTCTCGCAACGAATTTCTACAGCGCCCCTTCAAGTCTGCCTATTCAGAATCGCTCCCAGTCCAACCACGGCCAAATAAGACATATTTGCCTCCATGTTCAATACATGTAATAATGATCATCAGCATTAATAATACGATGACAACAATAAAAACAATGAATACGTAAGAATAACAATTCTCGCATAGTCTCCTGAATTTCCCCTGACTTAAACACAAGAAAATATAATTTGCAAAAGCCAGGAAAGACTGCTGCTTATACGCAGTGTTACCACTCCTTGGGTGTTCTATTTCTCTTGAGTGGCAACACTCAATCTGCTTATAAGCACACCGCATTTAACACAGCACGAACACGATAAACGACATCCTACGATCACAACAGCAGTTTTTCTCAAATCGATGTCATCAAATTAGTTCTGCGTATTTCCTATTACCCCATCTCTCAAAACATCAACATTTATACTGACAAATGAAACAGACGTACTTGCAGTCAGGGGCGTATTTAGGGGGGTTTACAGGTTTAAACCCCCCAAAATGATTTTTGTCCATGTATTTTTTGAATTTTTTGTAGGTAAACCCCCGAAATGTTGATTAAAACCCTAACCGTAACTCTCCTAAAATCCGAGAAATAGACCCGAAATCTGTGAAATAGTGGTGAATGACTAAAAAAAGGTCATCAGCTTTTTTGGCGTAGAGCAAAAATTTATATTTATAAACCCCCGAAATCAGTTTCTGGCTATGCCTCTGCTTGCAGTAGATCTAAATCTAATAGTGATGGGATAAGCTAGCCTCATCACATATAGGTCAAATGATTCTAATCGACCTTGCAAAAAAGAAGGTACAGATTCACGCGTCTTGCATAGGTTTTATTCTAAGTGCCATAAAAATGCATGCCTTATATGAGATGAGAGTGAAACCTATGTGACACTTGAACTTCTACAGATCTTCCATGCAAGGTCATTTAGAATTTATAATCAATCGCTTTATAAGTTAGAATAGAGCTGGAATCTAGAATTTCGATTTAGATTCTAAAGCCCCCTCTCACTCTGCATTTCTTTGGCGTCCGAAGACTACGCTGATTGGGTCGGGAGTATTCTGTTGAGGTTACTCTAGGAGGCGCTTTATAAATTAAAGCTAACAATTACAACTTGGGTTAGATTCTAACTTACCATTCAAACGAGATATAAATTCATGCGTTACATATGTTGAATTCTAAATGACAGCAGGAAAGAAATTTACAATTTTGTACACTAACTGTCCTTGCAAGAGATAAGGTACATAACTTACCAAACACCCAATTCAAGGAACCTTTAAATACATGTCACAGAAATGGTAGGTACATAAACTTTGCATACAAAACACGCTTTCAACTGTACAGACAATCCTTCGAAGCTCAAACTTAGTCGAAACGGCCAAAACTCAACACAAGAAATAGGTTCGTTAAACAGGGTGGGGAACGACACAAGGAACTATACGAATCTTATATGAGAACATCTAATGCAAACTAAGACGCGCGATACCTTAAAACGGCCCAAAGACGCTTCCACAAACGATGCGGTGAAACACATTTGACCATTGATAAAAATCTTTGAAATAACTAAGTGTCCAACCATTTAATTGTATGCAAGCACTATCCCAAAGTGACCTCATCATGGTGGGAGGGTGAACAGTCTGCTGAGGCTAGGTCATTAGTGGAGAAAGCTTTGGCCGAAGAACCACCTATGCGGGAAGAACATCCAAGCGCAAAAGAGGCCATTAAATTGCCCCACCGGCTTCTTTACCCTGCCAGGGGAGACTTTGTCAAGAAATCTAAAAATGAGGCCTTGTCACCGGCACATGCCTGACAGGAGAAGAGAAGACAGAGATTCACATGGTGCAACTTTCAGAGTAAACTAATCAGAGGCACTCCCTACGCTAGCCCGTAATGATCATTCAATGTCAGTGATTAGATGACCTAAATTGTAGCCTAATTTCTACTGCCACACATTTCAAACTGACGTAGGTAACTAAGGTTCAACGTCAGCCAAGAGGAGTAAACAGGACAAAAAGATTGAGTAAATCTCTCACAGTACACACACATTTAAACAGGAAATTCCTAATTTAACAGAGTGCCTATGTACAGAGCAGAATGACACAAATTCCTATTAATACAGCTGACAAAGTCCACCAGCGAGTATTCTGTTATTCTCGACTATACGCGTACAATGCAGCAGACGAAACCGTTCAACATGTTAAAAAGGAATGTTACAGTTAATAAATACACTTCCATATGAGCTCAACAGAGATGTAGGTGAAAATTGTAAATAATGAAACCACAGCCCTAAATGTTATGAGAGTAAAACGATCGAAATGCCTAGACGTTTCTTGGGAAGGTCGGCGTTCGAGTGAAGTTGTCAAGAAAAATACAATTTTATTCAATGAATTAATTTCTTAATCAACCAATCAAATTTGTTTATTCCCAAGAAAGTTGGCACAATTGCAACTGTTTGCCCAGAGTTACAACTAGTACAATTTTCAGTTCTCGGCATATAAAGTATTTTGAAGGTTCTATAAAGAAGCCAACAGAGAAAAGTGGATGGACCACATATTATCTGGAAATTCCCTTCTAAGAACTATAATCGAAGGAAGAGCGGAAGAGGAAAAACCAAGAGGAAGGCCAAGAACGATGCTCGATCAATCAATCGATCAATCAGAATAATTTATATAGCGCCCCTTCAAGACCAGAGGTGCTCCCGACGCAGGCCCGGTCAAAAAGAAAAGCTAAAAGAGAGATGTCGAACGAGGGCTACAGCAAACTGAAGGAGAGAGAGGTGGCTGGGCATCGAGAGCAATGGTGTCATTTTAATTACTTATGAAGGAGCAGAGAACGAATCAAGAAGAAACTATTTGGTAGGCGTGCAGGAAAATGAATGAAGAGTTTTCCTAGACTTACAAAATTTAGGTCAGCGTTGACACTTCGACAGAACTCACCATATCAACAGTTCTCGGCAAAAGCAGAAGAGTTGATGCCCTATTTTGAAGACAGCCAATAAACTCCACAGAATAGGATTAATATAAACTGTGGCCAGCACAACTTCGAGTCATCAAACTGCCAAGGGCGAAGACACCTCAAACACACGTCCCACTACCTTGACACAAATCATTTGGACCCGACAGCTAGAGCCGGCTGAAAGCACAAACGGTCAGATTCTGTCGCTCACCGATCACAACCTTCGCACCAAACCGAAAAACTGTCCGTAACACAAATTGCAACAATTTTTCGTCAGAAGAAACTCCGAACCCGGAAGAGCACGGTTATGCACCAAAGAAATGAGTAAACTTCTGTCAAAACTATACACCCGAGATTTTTTAATCGCCAACCTTACAAATGCGGCGTTTTTTCGTATCTCCGCACGTTCCGTATTTCTAAAGTGCTGCTTGCGCTCGAAAGAGCAGAAGTGCATTGGCGAGTAGTTCCAACGTCAAACACAATAGAGAACAGTAGTGAAGATTCAGAGGATATTACATTCAGTCCAGATGCAAGTTAGTTCTGCTGCCGCTGATTCTCTCAGACGTAGTCCGCCCCGAAATACGCCGCTTTGTGACCGTCGTGCGTGTCGCGACGTTTCTGTCTCAGCATCTCGACGACTTTTCTGATCTCGGAGACGACAAAAACCGATGACGTCAGGCAGATCAGAAAAATGAAATCTGCGAAAACGCAACGCACACTAAGAGTTTTTAAAAGAATCGAGTATTTCTGGGAATATCATTTCACCACTACGAGAAAACAAACATTTAGGAACCAATCTAACAATCTGCTCCGAATATAAATACAATTACAACAATAAATACAATTACATATCATTACAGATAGTAAAAATTACAATAATCCATCATCACATGAACCATATAATAACAAATTAGTAACTAATCAATTTCTTCAGCCGCTCTAGAAGAAAAACAAACATTACGAGAAAACAAACATTTACGAACCAATCTGTGCAAAGGCATATGTGTAATTGTGCATAGACTGTTCGTCCAAGTGTACATATGGGGGGGGGGGGTGTTGTGGGAAAGTACATCCGCATACGGCGAGGGGTCAATTATTCTGGTCATTCTACGAACTAAATGGGTGGCTGTTTATTCTGAGGAAAATATCTAAACTTTACATTTTAGGCGTGAATACACCAGTTTAGCATATTTACTATGCATTAGGCTATATAGGGTCTCATGCATGGTGTTTGGCAGAGTTACAAGTGTCATAATCGAGTAGTCTTTCTTTGATATGATAAACATAAAAATAGGCATACAACGATTTAGTAGAACGAGCCCCTTACTGTTCCTACTGTATTTATATACCACCAATTTAGCACATTTCCTATGCATTAGGCCATAGGAATTGTGTTTGGCAGAGTTATGTGTCATAATCAATAGTCTATTTTTATAATAAACATAAAAGTAGGCATACAATGGTCTAGTACAACTCGGCCCCTTAGCCCTTACACTTATTGTAGCCCAGTTACTTAGCAAGTAATTAAGTCACAATAAGTAATATTTAAACACGGACCAACGGTAGAGCGATAGACTCACACGAAGCTTAGGCATGTTGCAAGCGAGGATATCCGGATCCGGCAAATATTTTCGCCAACTATCCGGATCCGGTGGAAAAATCATATCCGGTCACCCCCCTATTGGAAACACTAATTATTTGTAAACCATCTTAGAACGGATTGTCGGATAGCCCAGCTTTTCTATGATTGAGTATCTTACCTCTGGAACCTCTTTTAAGCCAAGGGCTTTTGGTGGCTCTCTGTTCTGGTAGGCACGAAATGATGATCCCTTCTTCTGGAGCGAACCTTTCTCACCCTGTTTAAAAAACCAGAAAAGACAACAAATAAAGACTTAGTCTTAAAAACTATTTACTTCAGTCATTAGCAAACATGACTAGTATGTAGCACAGGTGTACAGCCAGGCAACAATCTTCTTACACACAAGGCTCTAATGCTAACGCTTGCCAATTTATCATATAATTTAAATTCAATACAACCGCACGAAGCATTTGTTCGTGCTTCACAACACACAGTTTGAAACAAATTTTTATTAAGGCTGCTGTTCGATTACAAAAATTCATTGCGATTAATCGATCGATTAAATTTTTTTATCGAAATTAACTGAAAAATTAATTGACATTCCTAAACACATTCGCCACCGTCATATATTTACCCACCACGCCAGAGTATGTTGGACCTGTGTAGGTGAGTAATACTTTTTATGTATATAAGTATGTAGGCCTATATGTATGTATATGTAATTATGTATGTATGAATATGTATGTATGTATAATTGTATATGTATGTATATGTGATATGTATGTATATATGTGTATGTATATGTATTGTATATGTATGTA
>JAQFXW010000750.1:0-17100 GCA_034693945.1 Dendrobaena attemsi
GCTTTCAGCAGTGGACACGTGACGGGCATTGCGCCGTCTAGTAACAACAACAACAACTATACTATTATAGTATACACGGTACATTTGTGGGTCAGAATATTCGAGTAGTAAAAGTGTGGACTGATTGCTTGAACAGACAGAAAGCTTACTACTTCCTCTAACAAACACCCTCTGAGTAGATTTATCAAAGAGGCGCTATATAAGCAACTAAATAAACAACTACAAAACACCACACCGACAGCTACTACTACCAGTAATATACTACAACTACTAATACAACGGTTAGACCGAAATTCATGTGCTATTATTTATTGCAGATAAAACACCATTTGATGTAATTTTTTATACGATCAGTGATAGTTAACATAAGATAATCATTAGGGCCTGCTCTTCATGAAAACGAATAATAGCAGAAGTGCTTTGCATCTCCGCCTGTGTCTCATAATCTCTTGTTATCGTCCATTGCTTGCCATTATGTTCTCCATATTACTTTGTATCTCTAAAACCTGTTGTAATCATATCTATCGGCTCTTTCCTCATGCATATCTCTCTGTCCTCATGTATATCTCTCTGTCCTTGTGCATATCTCTCTGTCCATGTGCATATCTCTCTCTGTCTTTTGTGCATGTCTGTATGCAGGAATGTATTCAGACAAATTCACTGAGATACTTTAGTCTAAACGGTGACATTATTCGATTCATCAATTTCATTGTCGAGTTTTCGATGACATTGAAAAACCACTTATATTGAATGTCATATAATTATTACATCGATAAACCGCTGCAAAATCATACTTTTATTGATATGTACAATTCTACGTGCAGTTAAATTGGGTATGCTCGAATTTCAAATAGCTAACACTAAAATGGCCAGACGTGTGACCGGCAAAAGTGGTTAGAAATAGAGGCATGATTTCGTAGTTTATAAGCCTTGTACAATGTACAACTTTGATTAACCAGAAATGTAGAAGACAGAGTGCTGTGGTGTGCGTGTCACTTAAGTGTTGCTATGGATACAAGTAGGCCTAATGTTTATGAGAAGTCCGGCAAATGTCGGTTGCTAAAAACTTTGACCGGATAGCAAAAACCTGTGTTTCAAGACTCAAATTTAAATCTGCAGGTGGCCAAGGCGTATAGAATGACAGCAAGTGACATTATATGGGCACACTGTACCTGACAGGGCCAGTATAAATGTACCTGAAAATCGTAGGTTGAAAAAGACGACATACGGGCAACTTATTGCAGCGCTTCAATTATGTTAGGCCTACCTGAAATCTAGATGTACCGAAGTACATAGCACGGAGCAGACACTAATGTGGCTTATTCATGTTCTTCACAAAATACTGTCCTGTATGAATAAGCTGGTTCCCACAGATCCGCTTTTGTTGGCGCTATAGAAGTTTTGAGTTACGACTCCTTCAAATGAAGGAACTCAGAAGACAGTCGACATTTTCATATAATTTATTGGACAGCTGTGCCTGACTGTAAACATGTTTGGAATTGCTTGAAGCCGAGTCTTCCGAGAATCTTCCAAGGAGAGAATCATGGATGATGGGATGCAATCCACAACCGTCAGTTAACCCTCCCCTCAAGAGTCCCGTTGAGACGAATATGGATGATATTGAGGTTCAACAATAGATGGTTCCATGGCTACCACTTTCTATGCAACAATGTCTCTCTCTCTGTCTGTCTGTCTGTCTCTGTCTGTCTGTCTGTCTGTCTGTCTGTCTGTCGGTCACTCTCTCTCTCCTTGGTGCAACGTGTGGATTGGCCATAAAATGGAAATCTGACGGCAGCAGCAGAAGCAGAGTCATATCTCGCTTACGATACGTCGTGCATTTCAAATGTTCATTTATATCTGCATGGTCGCCTTGTAAGCCTCCATTTTTATTGTCGTCTATCTGACGATCGATATCCAATAACATAAGTTGTAATGAAAGAAGAGGAAGAAGACGCTGTAGAAATGCATGGCATCCGAAATTTGTACAATGCCCGACCACTGACCTTATAGTCAAACGAACGACTGCTTTGGCTGATTTGAACTGAGCGGAGTAACAGCGCTACCTTCTTAATCTCATCAGTACTGCATCATCTAACTCCTTAATCTGAAACTGGAGCAGTCACTGGTATATGAAGTGTTAATGGTCTCACTTTCTTAGCCTCGGCATATGAAGCTAAGCAGCTGGTTCTCTCCCTCGCCACGAAATCGTAGGAGCTTCGCTCGTACGATTCCATTTAAAATTATAATGGTACCATTTTGAGTACTGTTTATAGTTCAAGATTCATTTATAAGCAATGTTTGCCTCAGACTACATCATGAAAGTCAGTGCTATCCTCTGTCTCTGTTTCTGTCTGACTATCTTTAACTCTCTCTGTCTCTGTCTCTGTCTTACTCTCTCTAGCGAGTTCATCGCTTTTAAAAATAAACAAATTAGAGCGTCAGCACATAATACTACTCGCCTATTGATGCATGTGAGCTATTTTAAGCAAACTCGTGTTCCAATTAACTAAAGAGGTTCCGAAAGAGGTGCTACAGAAATGTCAATAGATGCATGGAGTCCATAAACGCGTAGACCTACTTGAATATATACATTCATTCATGCGTACCAATAAATGCAACTGCAGATGTGCACACAAATATGGATACAAAACGTGTAATTAGCAGGCGCACTGGCGCAGATTAATAAGCGTTTGCCAGAGAATCCTCGTTTAACTAAACTACGATTTTAAAAGTAATTAATTCGAAGTTCTTTTCACGTTGTTACCTCATCATTTGCCACGCATGCATAACCACCACGCCTAAATATTTTCGCATTACTGCATCATATCAGCAGCAGCATCCACTTCGCAGCATCATTTGCCATCCACTTCACCTCATCATTTGTCTCGCATGCATGACCACGCCTAAATATTTTCATATTCTTCTCTTTTTCTCCATTCGAATCTTCCAAATTGTCTCTTCATATAAATCACCTCGTAGGTCTTTTGCCAATTCACCCTCTGTTGAACCTCCTGTTCTCACATTATAGTCTCCCTCTCCATCTATATGTTTCTGTATATTAGGCTGCAGACTGCCTTATTTCTGTGTCTCGGCGCGTCTTTTACGCAAGTCAACTAAGAAGGATCTTCAGTGGCGCGCACGTTCGTTTCCTTTGGTATAGCCTACCTCTTTATTCACATCAGTCACTCGTATAAACAACAGCAGCAGCAGCAGCAGCAGCAGCATCCACTTCGCTTCATCTCTCGACCTCTCTCCGGTGGAAATCTGCGAAAAGACCTGAATTATTCAGAGGATTTTCTCCTCGAAGACTTTACTCACGACCGACCGACTGATGCATTGATGCTTTCTTGCATGCAACAATATCTAGAAGGGTCTGCCTGTCTCTGTCTTTGTACCACTGTTCCTGTTTCTGTATCTACCTATCTATCGAACTGTATTGTCTCTTTCCTAGTATCCGTCCTTCTTTATTTCCACGTCATTCATCTGCCTCGTAGACGCTTCTGGTCTCTGGCTGTAGTGGTCTCTGGCTGTATGCCTCTCCGTTTCCGCATCTGTCATTGCGTGTATCTGTCTCTGTTCCTGTGGCTTCTGCAGTGCAAGAAATGCAACTGCATCAGCGAATGGTCGTCGTCTTCGTGTAGAACCTTCTCCTTCTCCTAGAGTTGGTCGCCTGGTATGCTACAGGCTGGTCATCACCATCATCAACCAAAGTACTTTCGACCTTCTCTCCTTCTCCTCCTTTTCCGTTGCTGCTGCTGCTGCCGCTGATACGGTCAATATTTGCTGCTCGGCGTCTCTCGCGAATCTGCTTCGAGATTTATTTAAACTGTGCGAACAAACAAGTGCGCTGCTTCAATCGGTAACAATAATGCCTGACCTGAGCTGCCATCAGCTGCGAACTCTTCTGACCACTTCTTCTGATTACACAACCTCCGAGAGACTCTTGTGCTTTGGTGCGTCCAAGAGGAGACCAGTGAAGAAACAGCCTCATCAGTGTTTTAAAGCTTATTCCGCTAAGATGTCTCAGAATGCTCAGTCATTTTAACTGTCTCTGTGACATGTCTGCAATAGTCCAGAGTCATGATGTAATATGGACCGTTCGTAGGAGTAGGCCTATAGTGGATTGTTTCCATAGATAGTCCTAAGAGGGCTACAGTGATGTTCTTATTCGTAACCTTCATCTGGTATCTTACAACGAATGGATGTAGAAAATTAAATACAAACTGATACAATAATTATTATTAATTTATTATTTTTTAGTCATTCTAGGAATGTAGATGGCGCCACTTCAGAAAGTGTCTCACGCATTTGTTTCCTTTGGCATACCTATTTATTTACAGAGACCGAGGACAGCATGGATCGACAACATTCTGGGATGGATATTGGACAGGGATTATTGGGACTGAACTAATTATCTTCGCACGCAATAAAAGACAATGGGCAGCGCTTGTTTATTCATGCAGCCTATCATCGCAGAGCGACGAAGGCGACATGACAAGACATAATTTCAGAAAGTATAAGATACCCGCTCTATGCCATGGGCAATACTATGCTTTGTTCCATAAGAGATTGCAATAGTTAGCAAAACAGTGCATTGTTAGCTCGAGGTGATCACCAGTGTGGAGGAACCACGCACACGTAGAAGGGAGACTTTTAGAACTGATTCTTTGGTCATATTTTTTATTTATTATCAATCCACGTTGAATCTACAGAGTGCGCAATAACTAAAATTAAAATCACTTCATCTATGAGTTAAATGAAGCAAAGCTGCTTAAAATAAAAGATATAATTATTATCTACACAACTATATTGTCTAAATGCGATCTAAATTGGCAGCAGCGGAATCGCTAAGTTTTAAGTAAATTAGGTAAGACGAAGAAGAAAGGTAATTAGAGATTTTAATAGTTATAACAATTACACTAACTTAGTAGGGTGAAAACGTAAAATAAGGTTTTTGATCGAATGAATTGCTGCCCTGTTGGAAACAGTTTTAATTAAGAGAATTCGTGTCAACAGAAGAGAGGCACGTGAGAATCACAGACACCTGACGTCCATTTGACCCCAACTGACCTCCAATGACCCCAACTGACCTCCATTGACCTCCAACTTATGCATGACCTAATCGGAAGCCGCGTTCTCCCTGAAGACAAGAACAGGAATTTATCGGGTTTCCTCACGAAAACTCCAATAATCCTGACGCGCAAAACTTAATAACGGTCAAGTTACTCGGAACTGGAGCGACTCAACGGAAAGGGAAACGACTCTGCAGGGCATGCGATGAATATGAGAACCAGAGAACATTTCAAGTAACCTTAGACGACCTGATGTTAATTTGAAGTCAGCTACTAGGTCCTATGACACGTTTCAACATCAACGCCGATGTTAGGAAAATTAGTAAAAACTTTCAAGTGACTCAGTCAGAGCAGAGAGAATATGGCAAGAAGTCTGATGACCATGCATCGCTGTTAGTTTCATCGTTAGCAGAATGAACGTTTCGGTGTACGCTGAAACAGGTCTAATAATTAATTATGCCTTTCAAATACAATTATAGCCTAATTTTTTTAGAAAGTAATTCCACGAACATATGGGAAGAGAGGGGAATGAGCACCGGCGGCGAACTAGGAAGGTCGCAGGGGACAAGTCCCCCCACCTTTGATAGTGAGGAGGATTTGTCCCCCTCCCAATTTCCGAAGAATAGTTTTAGGTTGCTATTTTATTAGTCTACTAAGTGGAAAATTGATAACTGAAAACAGGCAGCTGACAAGTCCAGATGTTATCATAGACTGCTAAAAACAACTGATAAGTTTTGTCTATTAATATTTTGTTTATATTTTTTCGCAAAGCGAGTTTTAAGGAGCAGATCAAACGAAAGAGTAGGCCTAATATTGAAGAAATCCTGCAAAATGTAATTCTCTTTTGATTCCGTGCCAATTACTCTGTGCATGGAGCCTTTAAGCAAAGTTCACCGAGTGCGATGCTTCCTCAGCTGAAGGAGTTTAAGATGCGATTGCATAATACATATCCCAGCATTAGAAGATGATGCGCCAGTGAATGTTGATTATACGATGACCTAATCATGTAAACAGCTTAATTCTAAGCTTATATCTATATAGGAATCAGGCTCAGCAGATAAATGAACGAAATCGCATATCATGAAATTGATGGCTTTATCTCCTCTCAAAGCAGGTTTCATCTGTTTCTATGGAGCTTCTTCTCATCCCTTCTTTGCCTACTTTTCTCGCTGCAATAACTTCTTCATCTCTCTCCATTCTGCAAATTCTTATACACCCCTATCACATCTGCCTTAATGATACTCTATCCAGCAAGAGAGGTGCATGGTTTATCTGGACCATCGACTGAACTGATGTATTTCTCTGCTACACTAGAACCAGCAGAGAAGCTCTATTGAACTATGCACAGCAATAATATGGAGACAGAGTTTCTCTAAGACGTCAAATGGTTGCAACGTAACACTTTGCCATTACGTTAATTGCCATAATCGATGGAGGAACCATGCAATCGATCAATCAACCAATCGAAATTTGTATATCACCCCTCAAGGTCTCTACCCAGAGGCGCCGCTCTCAATCCAGGCCTTGTGAAAACGCAGCGTCGAAGGAAGAGTGTGTGGAAGACATGCAGAACACTTCCACAATTACTCATACTAAAGGGATTTATTGACCACAATCCACAATACTACAGAATCGATGACTGCCACCTCATCAGCCGAATGCTTCTCACATGTATTGTTATACTTTACCTCGCACGATTGTATGCATTGAGCCGAATCTGTCGACTCTCATCTGATTGCAGAAGCTTTGCAATGCGTCACGACCGATACAGTAGCCTACAGCAAAGACACAACAACAGGTCTAGAACAACCCAGCACTAACCTCGGACGTCCATTAATCTTGCATCTGCCAACACACAGCTATAGTCACTGCATGTTGCTACAATGAGCAGATACGAGGCCTACATGTAGGTGCAATGATTGGCTCAATAATATCTACAATGGTGGCACTGCTATGAGAGCATCGAGGCTGTTATTATTATAGGGCCAATTGTTAGTAGAAGCAGACCACTTTATCAGCATCGAACTCTAGTTGTCTTCTATCAATGAAATACGACTAGGCCTATTATAGGCTTCAAATCTCAGCATTGGCATGTCTCCGGATGACTAGAATAAATCTACTGACGTAGACTGAAATATTATGACTCGGGCTACGAAGGAATACACAATATTTCAGGAAGAGAATCTGGAATTTATATTATATCATCTTTCTTACATAAATATGAACTGATCATAGTTGATCGTCTTTGGATCAGAGATGGTTACATTAACGATATGTCACTATGAGACAATTAACAATATGCTAGTAAACGAATATTATTAATACACATACTTTCTCTGTATTGTATGACGTTCACGTGTCTGCGTAGTATCAGCAAACATTGGTGGCAATGTTCTCGCCTAAGACAATGACAATGAACTGCATCAACCATAAAAACAACAACATAAAACAAATAAACTAATTACAGGATCATTAACAATATTGATATTTTCCTTATTATTACAATTATGATCGATACATTGTAATTGAATCATGTTACTGTTTGATGGGTTACCTCCGCTGAACGCCACACACTAACACATAGGCTTACATTAGACCTTCTTTCCTCCTACGTTTGGTATAGTACTACTTTATATTTCTATTTATTCACATATTGCGATGCCGCCTCCTCTTCAAGTCCACTATTACTCATAGTTCTAAAGTTGGGACTACACAAATTCTAAGGTTAAGACGAATAAAACTGGGTCTAAGAGCAAAACATCTTCGCGGTCGCTGCGTCCGAGTGCGTCGTATCAACTGAAGTGTGCTAATGAGTTGTTTTCGTTTTGCCAGAACGACTCAGAGGAGAAGACACATGAGCACACATGAGCAGCCACTAATTGTCCTCGTTTAATGATATTCAAATTGGCAGAAGACTTCATCGTCATTGATTAAGAATATAGTAAGAATAATTTATTAAAGAAGAAGAATTTAACCACTAGTAGCCATGCATTCTGTATCGAAATATAGGCCTAGGCCTACACTGCAGATGACTTCGTTGAAGAAGGCAGAGTTTGGGATAGATTACGGAGGAACTATATTAAATTATAATATTTACTGTAGTATGTGTCTTATCTCCCGCTCAAGATCAGAATGAGGAATTCACATTATAAGAGGATCTTCATTTTAAGTTCTGCTAATTTCTTCTTTTGGCCTGACATAATTTATCTGATTAGTCACTCCTGTGACTGTTGGCTGAATTGCGAGTATTGACAGAGGCAGCTGCAGTGGCTCATGTTTTAGTCTCGAGATATCTGTAGCCGCGGTTGATTGAAACGTGTGTGTAGTGAGCCAATGATGCCGTATTAGTCACCGGTGCTAGAATTGAAGTATATAATTATTGTCGTGTATTCAGTTGATTGCGTTTAAATGCCACTGTTTTTTATATATTTCTGACGATGAAAAATCATGCTTTCTCAATAAGTGAAATCTTGTGATGAAGTCAATTACATTAAAAACGCTGAACTGCTTGTATTGAATTTCTTTGTGGCTTATTCTGCGTCAATTCATTGCGCACTATGATGGACCAATCAACGGATGACGCACGTCATCCAAAAATAATATCGAGAAATCGCATTCAGTATGTTGACTGTGATGTGTGATTCATTATAATTCTTCAATTCTTAAATCTAAAGTTTACACTTAGGCCCTATATAGTATATATGCATACAGTCTACAGCCTGTAGGCATATATATATATATTTAATATAGTCTATGTATGCTAATCTGTACACAATCAATATATGACTATATTAAGTCTTATTTGCAAGTTGTTATTTTGATGTACAAAATGTGAAATCAACAAGGTGCATATGCTGCATGGTTTATCTTTGCAACAGAAACAAGTTTACAGTTGGCGGCGCGGATCTCATGGTTTAGGATCCGGCGGAATGAGGCTCATGAATTTAAGCACAGATCGCATATCTTGAAGTGATGAAACCTCAAGACATCCAAAATACCGTCATTATCGTGCATGGCTCGCGTGATGCCATAATTGTGTGTATACGCTCGAAAGAGTTCGTTGACCCAGAGAGCCGAGTTGAAGAACTTTTCCAGGGCAAGGTCATTATATAAACTCTACGGATGGTTATTTGAACTTATTTCCTTTGAGTAGAGCTGCATGAAACGTGCAATCTGACTGAGGAGGCAAGAGCATGTTGTTTACAAGAAGGTAAGAGCATGTATGAAAGTGCATTAGCCTATATACTCTTTCGAGACAGACCTGCAATTAGGCTAGAGCGTTGGGTAACGACCACTCATTAGGAAACTAGTGTAGATGTATACATGTAAGAGGGAGGAGTGAGTCGTGCCTGTAGAAAGAGAACGGTTGACACGAAGAGCTTAGGATAATGGTAAAGCTTAAATCACAGATTATATGCAGGAGTCAGAGCACAGTGTTACTTGCGACATGAAAATATAACTAAAACAAGCATAAACCCTCTAGGCAAGCCCAATAATTGGATTTTATACATAAATTGTGCCATTTTGCTAAATGACTAAACTAAGTTCTATTTAAGCGACCCTGTATTTTCGTGCTATAGTTGAAATGCGAATATGATAGCTTTGCTGATGGACTTAACACTGAAAAGAATGAAGTTTTTTAAAACTGTTTTTATAGTTGGCAGTTACCATGAGATAGAGCAGAATTGAGTCAGGTTAGTATTTGTAATATCACGCACCTATCAAAGCTAGCAGAGGATCTAACAGAATTTGGAAACCTATGTCATATGCCTTTTTGAATTTATTTAGTAAGCTCATGCGCGCTTTGCGGCCGCCACATACCTAGTTAGCTTACGCTTAAAATCAGAGACTGCATATTGTGACAAGGGAGTCCCTCTGCGATCTGAGTTTAATTCAGACCAGGTAATAAAAGAAAAAGAAAATAGATCTCGGACATGAACGCTTATATGAGTCTTCGTCTCTTGGCGCTAGACCAGCTGTCATGTGGCGCTGGCTTTTCTGGAGACATCTGAGATGTTGAATCCCGGATGACACAAGGCCATCTCATCGTATAGCGTGAGCTGTGTATCATACAGTGACCCTGGGCGTTGAATGAAGAAGAGGATGTCGTTTCACTTAAACGGATGTAATCATCGGGATAATGACCGCGCGTGCATCTTGTATCTGTACACTATCGCATTGACTGTATACGTAATATGCAGTCAAAGGAGGAAGTGATCGCGTGTGGCTTTCCGAGCGATCGTCTCCTCCGCCTCCTTCATCTTCTTCGCCAAGTAAATGTCACATATGCACATAATATGCAACAGGCACTCTTCACATCATCAGTCATCCTACGCCAATCGTACACGTCGTCTTCCTCTCCCCTCCCATTTTTTATTTGTCTTCTATATACTGCTTCTTCTTCTGCTTTATTCCTCTATATGTACTCTCTGTTCTTGCCGTCTGTTCTCTCCTCCTCCTCCTCCTCCTCCTCCTCCTCCTCCTCCTCCTCTTCTTCTTCTTCTCTATCCTTTTATTCGTCTTCACTACTGCTTGAAAAGATTAAGTTGGTGAAGATATTATATTCAATTATTAAAGATCGTTGTGTAGGCCTATCAAGATAAAACTCAGCCGATTTTCATTAATGCGCGAAGCAAGAGGCGATAATATCTAAATCGTTGTGCATCGATTTAGATATTATAAAACAGATCTTAGCATGAAGAAATCAACCACTATTAATCTAAAAGAACAACAGATTTAATAATTTCTTCAGTTTGCGTATTGCTATGGTTACCGTCTTTCTTTTCTGGATATGCAGTGATTACTATATATTCTGATGCAAGTCTAGGACTAACGCTAGGAAAAGAAGCGTTCTCCATTTTCCATTTTCCAGATACGAAATGCAGTCTTGCGATTGATGTGGCCAGACGTATTACTGTGACTAATTTACGTTCTTTTCCTAGAGGACCATCGTCTAGTTTACATCCGGATACATGACACACAAAAAGTGACCTCCTACTGCAGCAGACCAGTGACCGTTGGAGCAGCAGCAGCAGCAGCTATTCAGCGTTCCAACTAATTTGTTTTCAAACAACTACAAAGAGCGATGCATCGTCGGGAGTCGACGGGACGAGAACCTTTGTTCATGCTCTGCCTAATGGAAGAGACCCTCTGCAGACTCAGCGGAGGACTCCAGGTCCATCCGTCCGTCCGTCCATCTCTCAGTCGGTCGGTCGGTCGGTCGGTCGGGTGGGTGGACGCAGGCACTCAAATGACCTCGACTGCATGATGTCGTCCGCAGGCCGCAGAACGACGAACCATTAGTGGCGTCCTACTGAATAATGGCAGCTCTAGGAATTCCTCTTTCGGTAGAACATTTGCAGAGCAGCAATGTCTTCTTCGTTTCTTAGCACCAGCGCATCCAGTGACGATGTCGACATAACCCGATTAGATGTGGACTTCAGTCTCCAAACCACAATAATCCACTAATGCCGAGCAGATCTTAAGATCCGCTAGATAGAACGAATATGGCCGAGCACCGGCATGCAAGATATTATGTTGGTACACGGTCTTCGATTTGATTATTCGTTAAAGGAATCTTTGAAGTCGCCTTAATATTAGCGCAGTTACTCTGTCACATAGCGTTAGGCAGCAGGTGCCAAGTAATGACGGTCTTGCCCATAGCTTTCTGTGGGATACGTTGCTGAAGGTAAAGGATTCACAATGAGCGGATCAAACGATGGAATTTGAGCATGAAACACGGATGCGATATATTCAGATGAGCATGCTGTGTATACGTGCGTCATGCTTGTCCTCGTGTTACAGATGACACGCACCTCAGACCCTCCTCACAAAGGTTGGAAACGTAGACTCTTCGCACGGAAGAGGAACCGTTTGTTGTGTATATAGTTTTTGAAGGATGAAGTGAGAATGTAAACAGCAACCGTCGTCGACGAGAAATGGTGGATGAGATGAGAGCAGAGCTGAGCAGAGCAACAGTTCCGGTACAACTGCTAATTAAGAAGGGCGACCATCACAGAGGGTTCATCTATCAGCTGTATGTGTTTAAGGCAACGTCGTCATGTTGTAGCATACGATGTGAGTATAGAACACAGCGAACCCCATATTCTACAAATCGAGACAAGGCAACGACTGGCTGCAGCGTGGTCAAGTAAAGCAACGATGCAACACTGGATGGACCGATGAAAACCAGCGTTCTCGGTGATTATTGAGGAGAGCTTGAAGAGGTGGAGAAGAAGAAGGAGAAGGAACAAGAGGAGGAAAGGCTGTAGAAGAAGAAGAAGAGGAATACAGGTAGAAGAAGAGGGAAGAGGAATAGAGGGAGGCAGAAAAGAAGAAACTTAGGAAGAGAACAACAGAGAGGACAAAGAGCAGGAGAATGAGGAGACAGAGGACGAGGAAGAGGAGGAAGAAGTGGAAGAGGATCAAGAGAATGACATAAAAACAATAGCTCCTCCTTAACCTCCCTGTTCTCCTCCTCAAAATGATGATTAATGGAACTGTTTAACCTTTCGTTGACGATCAGCGTCGTCTCTGACTAAGGCTTCCTGAGTTTTTTCTCTTATCAGCCGAGGACTTCGCTTAGCTGTGAACGACTGATAAGAAGAATCGAGCTTTAATTGCGCTGCCTTCGATCTAATTAGACAAGGCAAGCGAAGATTCACTCAATATGTTTTCGGTCATCGTCGTCGTCATCATCATCGTTGTCGTTACAGCGATTAGGGATTCCGATCATGACGTCTAGAACATATTGACGGAAGAGGATGGCAGGAGAAAGGGTGATTTAGCCATTAAATAATCGTCATCATAACGGCGTCACTCACTGTCCATGTGTTTATTTCATGTGTGGCCAATTCATGTGTGGTCAGTTCATGTGTTGTCAGTGCATATTTGGTCAGTTCTGTTCTGCTTTCGATTCATTTTATGTGTCAGTTAATTTATAGTGTTACTGTTATGTTTGTTTCTGGGTTGCAGTAGAGAGATTTTATTTTATTTTATGTCTATAAAGAGCTATACTATTCATTTGCCACCATTACAATCATGACTGTATTTAAACGCGACGTGTGTGGACTGTGACATCTATTTATAGGATTCAACACTTTAATTATAGGCTTAATGCGACTTGTGAGTATGTGCTGAGTATATTTTATTGAGAATATTGGTTAAGTAGGCCTTTACATTATATATATGTGTGTGTATGTAGGCGGTCTAGACAGACTTCCGCGTAGAGAACGGTCTATTCGGCTCTGATCGGACGTTGACAGCAAAGAGCAATTGACGCAGAATAAATCAGAATGGTTCTCTTGAAACTAAAAACAGAGGCTGCTGAGAGAAAGAGAGAGAGAGAGACAGACAGACAGACAGACAGACAGAGACAGACAGAGACAGACAGACAGACAGATTGATAGATCTATATACATGTAGATTCTACGACGTCTACGTTCTGTGATATTTTCCCTGTATCAAACAGCATCTTCAGAGGTGCATTTTTTCCAAACGTCCAAATTATTATATCAAGAATTAACTAATTTCGAAGGTGTGTTAGCTGAGAATTGTGGGTTGTTCTCTTCCCTAATCATTTCTGCAAAAAATATTGAAAGAACAGGAGCAGCGGATGAGATTTTTAAAAGTAATAATAGATACACGTTTATTTTAGGCCTATTGTGTTTTGTCCGAAAGATGTCGGCGCCAGTACAAAGACTAAACAAAGGAGGAGGGTTGCTCCAGTGCCCCCAAACGGCTTAATTGTTTACACAGCATCGTTAAACAACCAGCAACAATTAATGAACGCTGCGTCTGGTTAGATGGGCTGTCCACCGATCCAAAGCGAACCCACAGTTGATTACAATTGAATACAGTGATGTAATCGTAATCTTTAGGTTTAAACAGCATACCGAAAAGTTACTTCTTACATGGGAACAGGCTTCTTCACAGGCGCTAAGTCATCTCACAATCGATAAACAGGAAAGGGTGGAATGAGTTGACCGGACCGTTAACAGGGATATAGTTGTCCAAAATGAACTGGGGGAGGGTGTCAAGAACTGAGGCAAATAAATTTCCATAAGTGAACCAAGGAAATTACGATCTGTTATGTCATTACTCGTATTTTTCGATGAAAATCTTCTGCGTGCCCCTAAGTTTGTAATTTTCTCCCTTTTTTCCTTTTCAGAGCGGCGAAAGAACTGAGTTGATCAGAAACTAACCCCCAAAACAGTTTAGTTACTCAACTGTAAGGGGGTGTTAGACAAGTAACTGGGGTCAAATCCTCCACCCCTCAACAACTAAAATACTGTGCCTGGTATGGTTGATGTATTCAGTTGTTGTAGGTGACCGATACATTAACGGGGCGTGTTGGGGCAGTACATGGGGTCAGTCGCCACCTTCTTCTGCTTTCTCTTCCGTCAAGCTCGGCGCTGACGACGACGCCCATAAAATTAACCTACGCTCCATACATGTTTAGTCTCTGAATGAGCCTTTTAATTCGTATGTTCCTGGACTTTCCAATATTATCATTATTATGAATTTTTGTCTAATTTTATTCTTTTATATTCTAATTTCCTAATGAACCTCCTCCTAATTCGTCTGTGCGTACTTTCCAATACTATCGTTTATATGAATTCGTCCGATTTCTCCCTTTCTAGAAGTAGGAAATTAAAAAAAACGGGTGTCAGTAAACGGTGGATAACGTAGACCCGTTTTAATAGTATTTCCTGTTTTATAAATACGTATGATCCATTAGCTAGTTTAGAGCCTTGTTGCCCAAGTAGAATTGCTTTTATATAGGAAACTGTAAGTAGCACCGCGTTAGTCTAAACTTGGACCATTACAATGCCCTGACTAGCAATACAATTATGTGCACGTGTGACAAAATGATCTAAAATGAAAACAGTCCGATTTCTTCCCAGAAAACGTATAACTAGTCCGACTTTTGAGCCGATAAATTGTCTGGTTCTTTGTTCGTGTTTTTTTCACGTTCTACATATATCATAACATGCTGCTACTAAAGAAACTTGATGATTTAAGAATAATGATACACTCGGAAGTGGTCCCTCATATTCAGCGATATGCTTTAAATGCCTGCAACCATACATACATAGGCTATTAGGCTTACATACATACATACATACATACATACATACATACATACTGTCAGGCTCACCAGCTGGCATTGACTGTATAGTGGGGTATTCTTAGAAGCTGGGGTAGATTACTTAACATAATGTCATGTGGGCCTATGGCAGAAACTGTATAATAATGAAACTCTGTAGTGATTGGACACTATATTTAGATATATGCATGTAATTATAATGTATGGGTATAAAATGTATGAATGCTATTAATAAAGTTAGTCATATCTGGAACTTTGTGTGGATTGACTCACGTCGGGCTGAGAGAGGCCTGACACCGTGCTTTGCGCTTGGCCTCCCTGAGCGCTCTAGAAGTTTCGAGATTACGATTACGATTACGATTACGATACCAAGAACCAAGACTTACAGACCAGAGTAGCATTACATGTTCTATAGAAACTTGATCACTGAGCCACACGGTTGGGGTTCACCGCTCATGGTTGCATTCAACTTTAGCACTGGATTAGACTAATAGTTAATTGCGAAACCCAGACACGACACTACACACTGTCTGTTCAGTACTCAACATTATAGATTATTTATTAATTTAACTGAATTGAAATTCCTTACTTTGATGACTTGACTACACGAACTGCAAATCATTGCATACATTTCTCAAGTTATCATTGCACAGTTTGTGTATTACTGCACATCATCACAAATCCTGCCACCAACCTGGTATCATTATATAGAGGTTTTATGATGGCAGTCGTTACTCGTGCCACAAAAATGCATGTCTTTAACGGTGCATGACACTGCATGTATTATAATTATATATATATATATATATATTATGAATGCACACCTACCTTGTGTTACATATAAGTCTGCCATCTTTATATTATTTCTAGGTGTCTGACGCGATTGTTACGACGCGAGACATAATCCCTTCACTGAACGCAAATATAGATCCCAAGAACTGAACAGCAAAGTCAGTTTGTCATGCTAGAGCGTAGGCATCGGCCTCAAAGTGCACAGGCCTATGACATAATATAAGGCCAGTGACTTTAAAATGCCTATAGATCTATGACTTAGGCCTAAGTGCTCAGACCTATAAATCCACGAAGAAGAAGTGCAGGCCTAGGCAACCGTTCATGCTTATGAGCTGAACACTCAAAGACTGATTGAAAATCCAAGGCATAAGAAGCAGTAAACTCATCGTTCCTTATCAGTTCAATACCAACTCTAATAGGAGGTCTTACGCTTGCCTAACTAATAGGCTTATGGCTATGAAGCCGATCGCAGGCGCCAGCAGCTATTGCCTCGTCGTCTATATCTGTGCACTGATGGTTCTTCTTCTTCTCGGCTGCAGTCTCTGATTGTGTGTGTGTGTGTGTGATGTGTGACGATCACCGACTGAAGACGCATCAATCGACAACGCATCACGAGACCGGAATTCGGTCGAAAAGCCACACTTCCACATAATGTTGCCATACAGCCACATAGCCATCTATTGTCAACCGCACGCAGTCCGCTCTCTGCTCTCTCCAACGCAGCCGCAGACAACCGATGGCTCTTTTTTCTATCTCCACAACTTTATATTATAGTCTAATTATAGGCCTACACGTTGCATTGCATAATGCGCCATTGTGTAGATCTAAGCTATAGAGTATAGATGCGCGGGGAACACGAGGCCCAATCTAGGCGCACCTAGGGCTTACAATTCCAGGATGGCCGGCGAGCGAATGAAACTATATCGTTCGATTACATAAGTGATAATATGTATTTCTGAATTTTGAAATATTTTAAGCATAGGCGTAACTTTGTATGGTGACGGTGGTGTCCAGTCACCACCACTTTTGAAAGTGGTGGTGACAGTCACCACAAAGTCACCACCACTTTTGGCGTTTAGAGCCTAAACAACTAATTTTTCTTAACTCGATGCAGTAATGCAACTGAGA
>JAQFXW010000751.1:0-17099 GCA_034693945.1 Dendrobaena attemsi
TAAGTATATTCTTTGAAATTGTATTCACTAAGACGTCGTTGATTAAAATAGCCCGTGATTATTTACGGGTTAAAAACAAGGTTTTACCGTCATTTTTGACGGGAGATATCTAGTTTTAATATAATATATAATAGGCTTTCTGACGTGTAAGGGTCAGTACAGCTGTTCCGTTCCTGCTACAACTCTAGGCTTATTGCTTTCTGTGCCGAATGAAAGTGCTATAGAACCAAAGACCTGTATAGAACGCATGTTCAGTACAGCTACCGTTCAAGTATGTCTTTTTTGTGTCCGTTTTATTCTCTGAAACGAACCTAAAACATAACTTTGCGATAGGTTGGCTAATGGTGCTGGTACTAGGCAACACATAGGCATGAGTAGGCTATAATTATGGCAACCAGACCCAGTATGGGCTGGTCCGAACTCCGAAAGTAACCAGTATTAAAGACGACGTGGGAATTAAACTCTTTAGGTCGCGGTATTCCAAGTCTATTTAAAAGATATAATTATATATTATAAGCTTATAGGGGGGAGTTGTCTCAACGCAGTTTTCTCAACGCAGTATTGCTGATAAGGGAAAAGTAGCTGTGCTCCTTCTTCTCCTACTACTCCTCCTCCTCCTCCTCCTCTTCCTCCTCCTCCCTTCCTCTCCCTCCTCTCCGTCATAATTGTTTCCTCGCAGTCTTCTACTTCTCTCTTCGGCTGTCCTATACTACAATATCATTCTGCTCGTTATCTTCTCCGTGTCCTCAATAAATTTCACTCGTATTTTCCTTACACCGACCCATTTACCTAGGGCCCACCAACCTCACTGCCACACTCGTGTCTATCCCCGCCTCCTTTAGACCTCCCCATATTCAATACCTTGCTATTTCGTTAACTAACTTTAAAACTGCTTGTATCAAGTTGTATGTCTATGTGCTGTCTTGCTCTCTCCACCCTAATCGGCCTCTCTCTATCGCTCACTCTGTCTCTGTCTCTCGAGATCTATAGCTGTCCATGTCTGTCCGTCGATCTGTACGTCTGTCTGTCTGTCTCTCCCCTCATCTATCTATCTATCATCTATCTATCTATATCTATCTATCTATCTATCTATCTATCTTTCTCCCTCTCTTTCTCCTCCAATTCACACCCTTCGCACATCTGTGTATATCTGCGTTTGCCTATTTTTGTCTGCCTTTCGCAGTCTTAGTCTCTTTCCACCTCCCTCTGGTTCCTCTTCTAAAAAAGCAGGCAAGCTCAGATGCACGGCATGTGGTGTTCCAGGATAATGTTACTGCATGATGCTCATATGAGATGCTGAACGCCGCCGCATCCAACGTATAGCTGCTGAGGCAGATGAAAGCATCTGCTGAGAAGCTGAAACAGCAGCGCTGAAGACCAGCGCAATGCAATATTGTCCGCAGCACCGGACATTGAGGCCTCCTCTGCTCGCATGCATGAATGCCTGCTTACTGTCTTGTTTGTCTGCGCGCTTGCTTGTCCTTCTGCCTGCCACTGCCAGTCTGTACGTCTGCCTGCCTGTACGCCTATCTGCTCGCTTACCTGCCCTGCCCGCCAGCAGCGCCTAACTCGCATTCATTATAAGTGGCCGGCTGCCGATGTTGAATCCATCAGTTTCACTTGGGATACGGAAGAGGAGGAGATAGGTAGGCCTATACTGCTGGCAGTGGAACATCACTTTTCGGAACTCCTGCGGCGACGCTACTTCTCCGTCTCTACCTCTGTGTGTGTGTTTAGGGGGGTTTCTGTCTGTCTCTCTCGCTGTCTCTGTCTCGTTCTCTGTTGACCTTTGCGATAAAAATAAAAAGAAAGAGCAGATTCTTGTCTTCTTTGGACGACTTCGTCGGATCGCTTAATTAAGACTTCTCGTAAGAGACTTAGTCTTGAACTTCATCCCTGTGTAAAGTTCTGAGACGATCGAACAAGAACTTTGCTTAATGATCGACAATTAAGCAGCAGAAGGTAGGCATGCATGTATGAACCCCAACGAAATGACGACGATGACAATCGTGATGAAGAAGGTGATACCATAGATGGTGATGACGATGGCGGCGATAGCAATGGTAATGATGATATATATATAAATAGCAGTGCTGCCGATTTCTGTAATATCTTATAGGGCCGTTGCCAGGAATCATTATTATGTCGATCCGTATACGATTGAGCTCCTTATTATTTACTGTCTCTATCTCTCTATTCTATTTCCAAAGCATCTTCTACATTCTGGTGATTGTCGGCTGGAATTAATTAATGTATTATTATTAAGTATTAACTCTAGTTATCATTTTCTTTTGATTGTGCTTTAGTCATGAATGAACAGGCTGGACAGCGAACTAAAGTCGACGAGGATGAACCGGAAACAGGTAGGCCTAATAATAACCACTCCTATAAGCCAATAGCTTCTACAGAGCTTAGACCTGTATACTGACCCACTAATTAAATACTTTACTAGACTATAGATGCTTAAAAGATACTGGCTATAATTATAGTTTACTACCTTGCTTGCTTGAATGCATTCTTGATGGTTGATTGACTGAGAGTGCATATCTATGCATAGACGTAGGGCCTACCTGCATATGATAAGCGTGCCCTACTTATCATAGAAGCAGACGAAGTACAGAGACAAGCTAATGTGATGCTAACGATGTGGTTTGCTGGAAGAAGGTTAATTGGGATGTGTTGCGTTCCCTGGAGATAGGTCATAATGGCAGCCATGCAGAGGATTTATCTTCGTAAGGGAACAGAAATCTCGATCGAGTGACTCAAGCAAGAAAAGATCAAGGCTCAAATCTCGTTCATCTCTTCCAATCTTATAGCGTATATCGGATACTCTCCCCATCGGCTGAAAACTCAAAATTCATTCATTCACTTTTTTTCTTCGTTCTTGAGTTCTTGTGTTCGGCTTACCTCTTCATTCGTTGTTCGTAGGCCTAGCTCGAAATCATTCTTTTTGATCTTTACTCAGCAGTCATGGCGATTGGCGAATAATTGCTGCAGGCCTCTTGTAAACAATATTGTTCTAGATCCGATTGTGTAAGTCAGCCAGTTAAAGCTTTCTCCTGCCATCAGTGCAATGTGTATGTCTGTCTGTATATGTCTGTCTATCTATGTCTGTCTGTCCATGTCTGTCTATCGGTTGGTTGATCATATCTGGCCCCCGAAAAGCACTTTGGGCAAATGCAGGTTTTGTGTTCATAAGCAGGCCTCTTGTAAACAATATTGCAGTTGCGAGGCACTTGACAGTAATTTTTAAATAATATATGGCGCCTGACGTATACATGCAAGCATCGAAACGCAGGTATATGTCGTGTATCGCGATATACATACCCACATACATACATAAATATCCATACAGTGCAATGGACACGTTTCCATACAAACTAAAAGTAGGCCCTATCCTATACTCATTTCTGCAGTGCATGAAGGCCCTCGTACACATAACTACAGTTACGTACATACATACATGCATTCTGTCATACATGTAGGCCTATACACACAGACACAGTTGAACACATACATACGTACATACGTACCTACATACATACATACATACATACTTCAGCTGATGAGGAGAGTATTGGGTATACGCTATACGATGGAGTTGGAAGAGATGAATGAGAATTTGAGCCTTGATCTTTTCTTGCTTGAGTCACTCGATCTCTGTTCCCTTACGAATATAAATCCTCTGCATACATACATACATACATACATATATATTCACAGATGATATTGTTAATTCTTAGAGGTAATACGTACTGGCCATTCTCCCTCCTCATTCCCTTTCCCTCTCTTCTATCACTCTCCCTCACATTCCCCTTATAGGGCCAACACAAATTTAGCACTCTTTATCGACCACTTTAAGGTCACTGACTGATAACAATACAGACCAAAGTGTTGCGCTCACTTCACGAACTGTCGAAATGGTTCAAACTAGAACAACGCTGTCGAAATGTCTCAAGCAACGGTTGAATCAGCCTTCGGGTCTCTAGGTGGCGACAGTAGAATATGAACTGCAGTACGCCCTATAGGACGTCGTTATGGACGCCTTAATGGCAGATGACGCTCGGTTCGGCATCATATAAGAGCTGGAGTTAGAGAAGCGGCCAGATGGGTGTAAGATTATAATAACACCTTGGAGAGATGCTACTATGCTATATAGACTTAGCCTAGACACTATACAGTATACACATCAGAAAGAATTAATGAATGAATGAGATCCATATCAGTAGGCCTACCCCACCAGAATTAAAACTGTGCCATGATATCTGTGTGAGCTCCCATCGATCGCTAGACTATAATAGAAATTATATGCGGATAAGTCTGTGGCTACGTATCTAGACCTACATGACATGTGCAGGCCCGCCGAGAGGGAGGGGCAGAGGGGGCAATTGCATAGGGGCCCGGCGATGTTTAGGGGCCCGGCGGGCGGGACCGCAATATAGTTTTTATTATATTTTTTAAAGATACTAACTTAACTTCAAATCTCCAATCCGCTAAAATTGCAAGCTTCAAACTATTAACTCTCTTATTTTTGGCTGTAGACCGTCCATGCCCACTCTTGTTTAGAATAGGCCTACTTCAATAAAATTCCGTCAAATATTATTTTGACGCCAGAGATTCCGCTACTGTGCGTTAGGACGTCCCGGCCCCACATTTAGAAGCTGGACGCCGATATTAAAGGTGTGGCATACATGTACATGAAAGCACCTAAGTTGTGAATGAACTCCCAAATAAATGACGGCAGTGTCCAAGCGACGCTAGGAATACCGCGTATCACATACTGTAGAGGCTTTAAAGAGGCCAAGAAGTTTCACGATATCGCGCGAATGTCCTTCACAGCCAAAATCGCATCCACATAAACACCGCCTTTGGTCTCTCAAGTCTTGTTTTGGTTAGGATCTAAGCTAGGCCTATATAATAAAGTTCGGAATCTTCACAGAGAGGCCTACTATCGTATGGACTTAATAGCCTACGGATTCGGAACTCAAGGATTAAATTGTTCAATTTGTCTTGGATTAAACATTTTGTGATGTGATTTGTCCATGCAGACCTCCTTGAATTTAGACGTTAACGGAATCACTTGCGCCAAATTGTGGTTTGTACGATTTTAGGGCCTAATTAAAATTTCGAAAGAAAATAAATGTAAAGGATAAAAACATTTACGATGAAATAAAACGCAAATCTGGAGCACACTTCTATTTTTTTTACACTTTTTCTCATTAGCCTAAAGATAATTTAGGGGCCCTTGATTGCACTGCATAGGGGCCCGGATTTTCTGTCGGCGGGCCTGGACATGTGTTCGTTAGTCGAGGTCTAACGTTGTCTTGAATAGAAGAAATAGCTTTTGTTGTCCGGTCCGTACATATAGCCCCTATATGTTAGTCTTAGGCTAAATCGATTTTCGACCAGAATGCTAGTATCCCATTTGTTTATATTTGCTTTGTATACAGACGTTGATGAGCCGACGTTCAATTCAGCCGAAGTCCAAATTCATAAGGATAGATGGGTCTGCGACGATTTCCAAATCCTACACTTCCTCGGCAGGTGACGATCGAAATATACAACTATAGTCTATAGCTTATTATTGATTTCTCAAAATCTCTGTTAGACATATATGAGTAAATTAAAGTCCAAATCGAAACCTTAATGATATTAGAACCGTCGCTTTCATCGTTCTGGTTATCTCCAAGCCAAAACACGTACGTGCCAATAGAAGCAGCACATCTAAACAGCACACACACACACACACACACACACACACCTACACACCTACACACACATCGTGACACACATATCTACAGCAATAATATACACACAGTCCTACACACACACACCTACACCCACACCTACACACTCCTACACACACAAACACACACAAGAAGGATGCAGCTTATTATTTGTTTCGGAGATTTCTATAGTGTAGGCCCATATCGTGGATTACTGGATATCTATAGCCTACAGCTGCAGTTCTGTATGGGAACTTTTTTATTTTCTTATATAGGCCTAGGGCATATTACAGAGCAATAAATAGAAATGATTGTAAGGCAAGGCAAGATTTCAACGGCCCTGGAGGATAACCTAACCTAATTATCCTAGTGACAGACATAGGCCTATATATATGAACTGATTCTATAGGTGTGTGCGTTGTCTCTCGATGGCATGCATCGAAGCGATGTTCTGAGCAGTTTCTCTCTGCAGATACTCGCCTCCATAAACAAAATAATGCGTTATTCTGACATTTGTTAGCTTTATCATGTAACCGATGCACACAGTATCTGTTCTCTGTCTTGTCAGAGGAAAGTATGGTGAGGTGAAGCGCTGCACTGACTTGACCTCGGGCGCCGAGTTCGCGGCCAAGTTCATCTGCACTCCGCGACCTCAGGACAAGAAAGACGTTGAACATGAAGTGGAGATGATGCGACGACTGAGGCACCGAAGACTCGTCCAACTATACGACGCTTACGAATCGCGAAGCCAGATGTGCATCGTCCTGGAAATGTAAGATAATACCTGCGAGATGCTTTATTTTCATTGTTAGGGGCTTAATTGCCATAATGCGCACACCTATCTGAGTTTGAAAAACAGAGTAAGATATATATATATATATTCTATTCTATTGTATTCGTAGATTTATAAAGCGCCTCTTTCAGTATAACCTAATCAGAGGTGCATAGTTATATATATATAGGCAAAGAGAGACAGAGATATAGAGACAGAAACAGAGAGAGACAGACAGACAGACAGACAGACAGACAGACAGAGACAGAGATAGAAATATAGAGACACAGAAAGGCAGGAAGACACCTAGGCAGCTGGTGTTAAGACAGAGTGAAGAGAGACAGAGACTGATAGACAATGAGATAGACAGACGTAGGCCTGTGATAAATATAATATAATATAGATATGGAGTAGGCCTATATATTCATAGACTGAACGCCCTGCTAGACCTACATACACAAACACTCCGGTAGAGTCAGTGATAAGTTGTTGATGTCTTAAGTCTTGCGAACCCATTACCCAAATCGATGTATGCTTGCGTACGAAACCTAAACATAAAGGAAGTGTTGAGAACAGCAGAAGAAGGATGCAGCTATTATTATACATGATGGCGATGATTTATGGAGTTTGGCATCGGCTGAGGAGGAAGGTGTAGGGTCATGTCCCTATAAATATCACCATCATCTATCTAGATGCACAAGACGGAACCTCAACAGCTTCAATTCTTCTTTTTTTATTGAACAAGAACAAGGCAATGGTCCATCAAAACATAAGCAAAATTAATACAGGTTTGTCATCGCTCAAGTCAACAGGAAGACCCAAAAGGGATAGTATCACGCTAGAATGGGTCACCTACGTTTACATAAATCATGGTACAACTGTAATATGGCTTACAATTATTTTAACATAACCATTACACTGTCACCTCTTGTTCATAAGACAAATCAACACATAAAAAAGCAACTGGCGATTAAGCAGCTTAAAAGAAGCTATAAAGTATAGGCCTTCGTAGGCCTGCCTGTCGGAATGATTTGTGTCGATCGACGTGTGCACTGTGCAAAGTGTCTTTCCATTCATGGATAGATACGGCGCCAGTGTTATTGTTTGTTTTCTTGTGTTGATGTAATATTATTTAGTGAAGTGACGTAACCTATCTCGGGCCTTTTAATTTGTATTTGCTTCCATCGTAGTAATTTAATCGAGGTCAGGTCAGGTAAGCGGAGAATGAGACCAGGCATCGATCAGGTCAATATTTACTTGGTCTAAGCAAGATAGCGGAAACATATACAGGCCTCGCAGATACGTATATACTCAGTGGAATTCCATTCCCTCTCGTCCTCTGTTTACGTTTCTATATCAGCCCTATAGGTGTATTTCTACATCTTTCTCTCGTCTCGTCTCTTCTCTAGCTCTGTGTCTTCTCACTGCATGGGAGCGCTTCTGAAGGTCGCATGTCGTGAAAAGCACTTTTGAATTCGCAAATAGGCTACAATACAATATAATTAGACAATAATCCAACTTGTGTTGCCCTATCTGGCCTTATCTTGGTCTCATTCTTTTGTTATAATAAATATCCTTAATTTGCATGACCTGTTTCCTTCGCCGTGGCACACTGTAATCGTATCGCTGCTCTTACATCTTCACTCTTACATCACCGCCTGTCGTCTTTTTACTTTGTTGTTAGGCAATTGCAGATGTTTTATGTTTTGGTTCAGCGTGAACGGCGGCGAACTATTCGACCGCATCATCAGTGATGAGTTCCTATTGACGGAAAAAGCCTGCGTCTGTATCATACGACAGATCTGCGAAGGCGTCGAATACATGCATTCCAGGAATACGATCCACTTAGATCTCAAGGTACATGTATACCGCCGTCACTGCCTTCACAGCATCGTTGTTTGCGCCATAATCAGTTCGTCTCCCTAATTACCTCACTTCACGTGACCATCAGGACAAAACCGAGGGTGTTCTCCATTGAATGTGGTCGGATAAATTCACAAATTTCATACAAACATGTAATTTCTATTTTAGAAAAGTAAAAAATTCTTTTCTGGTGGAGGCTGAACCCCTAACCTCCCCAAAATAGGCTTACGCCCATGCTTCACATAGGCCTATGACTTGTGGGCCTACCTTACCTGCCTTAAACGTATCAGTTTAAAGTGCTGCTAGACTGATAGCTCGCCTTCCAGAGTAGGCCTACTCTCGTATTTCTACTTTTATGTTTCAAGATCTCCATTGGCTCCCTCTCCATGCTCCCATGCCATTTAAAATACTGACTTATTTTTAATTAAGGCTCAGCTGGGTCTTGCTCCTAAATACCTTGTTGACATGATCGCGCGTCCTCACTCAGCCTCCTCGGATCGTCCTCTTCGTTCTGCCAATAGGCATGATATTATTGTTCCCTACACCCGGACGACTATGGCTCATTCTCATTCCTTTGCTTCTACTGGTCACTCTCTGTGGAATACACTTTCTCATTGTGTTCGCTCTAAAATTCTTTCAGGCAGTCTCTCCTCCTCCCTATATCTTATCTCAAGACCACTCTCTTTTTGCTGGGCCTTGTGTACTGGAAGCGCTTCTGAACGGTTTACCCTACGAGAGGCGCTATATAAATGTTTAGATAGGATACGATAAAGTATAGGCTTACTTGCAGCCTCGATCGATCGTGCACATAGTTATTATCTTTGACTCGAGATCTACGTATGACCTTACGTAGCCTAATTCTTTACGCTACCTTATAGGCTATACCTTATTATAGCTCGTACTTTACCTGATCTTAATCTTATTTTAGATCTGCTTTTAGGCCTACTTCAAACACGAGACTCAAGAAAGAAAGATTGATACCACCAGTTTAGAATTTAGACCTAGGCCCTATTTCCGATTTCAAATGCTCACTCTGCTAGACAACAGTCGATGATAGACTTTAGGGAACGCTACGAACGAAACAATAATAATTAAGCCTTTAAAGTTTAAGACTAAGCATGGGCGGAGTTTGGGTTCCGCTCATGGAAGAGCTTCCAAGTTCAGAAGAAAGTTGATGACCTTTTTCTAGTCCCAACTTCCGAAAATAGATTAATCGTATCCGGCAAAAAGTTGATGACCTTTTTTCATAGGCCCAACGCTAAGTAATGCATGGGGCTAACAAGCCAAAAATCTTCCATGGTGGGCTTAGCCCCCTCGGCCCTGATAAACTCCGCCCATGAGACTAAGTCGACTGTACCGACTTAAGCCTAAGTCGACTATAAGCCGATTAAATCGACTGCGGAATTTCAGTTTATAAAAACATTCAATTTGACTCTTTTCACTCGGTGACGTAGACGTCTAAGCAAATAAACTTTGTGCCAAATGTAGCCTAGGTCCCGCCTGTAGCAGCTTTATTGTCAACACGTACATGTAGGCCTACGCAGAGATCTAGGAATTCTATTTTCACGTAGCAGCTGCTATTCATGTTTTTAAAACTGCTACCAAAGCAAAACACGACCCTTTCATGGTATTATATATAGGCCTACATACGGGCTGTTTTGTGGGTTCTGCATGCGTTCCATGGAGTTTGTAAAGGGCATATACATGTATTATAATTATAGGTCTATTATAGGCCTATGCCTTGATTCACATTGATACAAATATAGGCCTATAATTATAGGTCTACATCCGGATCATGGACATTCCTGGCCATTTCGAAATTTAAATTAGCTTACCGAGTATCATGTAATTGGATGTGAGTGTGTATACATTAGTATACATGTAGACATAATATTGGACCACTAGGCCTATAGTATTTTCACCTCCTCTATTTGACTAATACTTTTGTGAATAAGCTACCGGGGTCCTTTATTTTGCTTTCAATAAACGGTTTATCAATTCTAAAGTATGCAATTAGCCTGCTGTGTGAAACTTATTCAGAATGTGCATATCTGGTAGCAAAACACAGCTCTCGAGTTCCCTTATACTAACAATCCACCAACTGACAACACATTTCGTTCGATCAATGCCCGTAGCGGAAGTCCATGAATTAGAAGCCAGATAACATGAACTACGACGCCATCCTCAGGTCTGTCGGTCTCGACAGAGTCTAATTTAGAACTCGAGAACTGTAAACTACCAGGATTTATAGCTGAACATCCGCAGCGCGTAGGTCTATATATATATACGTTTTAGGATGCAATGCTTACATAGGCCCTAAACGTCTTGCAACGTTTGCAGACAGATTGAGCAACAGCTGGGCTGTTTATGTGACACTCAAGTCAACATGTCTAATATGTAGAGACCCTATACAGGCCTACTTGGGCTTCCTGGAAATTTTTATTTATACGCAGGTTCCGGAATTTGTGGCTGAAGGAATTGTACCGGTAGTCTGTCATTTTGCCACTTCTATCTAATTGTCTTCGTTTCAATGCTTTCAAAGCATAGACTATGGATTAGCAGAAGGAAGGAGAAGGAGGTGGATGAGAAGGAGAAGGAGAATGAAAAGGATCGAGGAGGAAGCGGAAGAGGATGAGTGGAGGTGAAAACGAAGGAGAAGGAGGGAAAGCAATAGGATGAGCAAAGGAATCGGTAGAGGAGGAGTAGAAGGTGAAGAAGAAGAAGCAGAAGGAAAGGAGAAAAAGAGGAAGAATAATGTGACCTTTGACCCAATGTGATTGATCAGCCATGAATACACACCAAAGATTGGCAAAGAAACCATGTGTTGCAGTTGCGTCTACTAATAAATTATATTATGCAGTGTATGCACGAAGAATATAAATTTTAGGCACATTCCAGGGCAAGCTCTCAAAGTCAATCATGGCCAACAGTTGCTGCTAACACGTATAACTTATCCAGCCACAGGAACTGAGAGCCTGCAAGGTCTTACAAATTACATGTAAGTCGCAGCGATTGAAGGATTTTCTAAAAACAGTTATGCCTACAAACTTTACGGATCACTTGTGCAGCGCCTTTTCTAGATCTGGGCTCGTTACATCTGGTTATTTAGCCGGAGAACATCATGTGCCTATCGAAGACCGGAAACCGGGTGAAGATCATTGACTTTGGACTGGCCCGCGTCTTCGACCCGAAGAAGGACACAAGAGTCCTCTTCGGAACGCCGGAGTTCATGGCACCGGAAGTAATCCTCTTCGACCCCATCCACTTCGCCACCGACATGTGGAGCATCGGAGTCATGTGCTACGTCCTGTGAGTCAATGACATGCCAATTGCATTGCATGTATAATTATGTGCATGCATGTATCCATGTATGTATGTATACATAATATGGATAATATTATAATGTCTGCGTGCATATAAGTATGTCTATGTATAGGCCTAAGTATATTCATATATGCATTTGTATGTAGGCCAATAGACTATGTATGCATGTGTGCATGTTTGTAGGTATGCAGGCATGTCTGTCAGTGGTATATCCAGACTTAAATTCAAGAGGATGAAAATCCGGGATTTCACATACAGTTCGAGGAAGGGAACTTGGGGTTCCATGATATAACTCCAAAAGATTTGAAATTTTAATCATTTTGTGCAGTTGCCACCTCTTGCCTCATGCTGGTTATGCCTATGATGTACATGTACAGGGTATTCATTAAAAAAGTAACCTTTAGATTTTTGATAACATTTTGGTCAAAAGTAGGAACATATAAATAAAATTGTACAGGCTGAAAGGCCATTAATATTTACATGTAACTGCCAAGTTTCATCCAAACATTTGACACAGAACAAAAGTTATTCAACTTTCATTGATGTCAGTCACTGTTTTTGATGCTTCGAAAACGTTTATGAGTTTTTTGCTAATATTTCGACCAAACGTAAACATAGGCTATAGCCTCCAACTGTAAACATTTTAAAATGAAATTTTACAGGCTTAAAGGCAATTCACAGGTATGTATAACGACCAAATTTTATCAAAATATTTCGTACAACAAAAGTTGCAGCACTTGTTTTGCAACGTTTGTTGCATCACACTTTTTTTGAGTTATCAGAAAAAAGGAGGTAGCCTCCTTTAAAAGTGAAGCAACTTTTGTTCTGTGTGAACAATTTTTATACAATTTGTAGCTATATGTAGATATGAATTTTCATTGAGCCGATAAAATTTCATTCTAAAACATTTACTTTTGGAGGAAATATTAGCACAATTCTCACGAGTTTTTGAAGCATCAAAAACAGTGGGTGACGTCACTGAAAGTTGAGTAACTGTTCTGTGTGAAATATTTTGGTGTAATTTGGCAGTTGTGCGTAAATAAGAATTGTTTTTTAGTCAGTAAAACTTTATTTTAAAACTTCTACTTTTGAACCAAGATACTGTCAAAAATTGAAGGGGGTTACTTTTTGTGAAACACCCTATATGTATGACGTATGACTATAGGCCTAAGAATGTACGAATAATATGTAATGTATGTATTTCTATGATGTTCTATGACACTTTGACACACAGAGGTGCTATAACCTAAGGCTGTATAGGACAAGTTACGGTACAGCACAATTATTACATAATATGATAATGGTCGAGTACACTAGTCTTGCGCTGGATGACATAGAAAAATTGCTCCTGATTCTTCAGATAGACTAGTTATGGGTTCTACTGAATTGCCTAGAGTTAAATCGGTATCTAGGAGTCCACTTGGATGATGGATCAAAATTTTACTTGGAATGTTCATATTGAACAAATAGATAACAAAATTGCTAGGAATATTGGCATTATCAAGAGAATATCATTTCTTCTTTCTACTGAAATTTTACTCATCTTATATCATACCATGATTTATCCATACTTAACTTACTGCAATGTCGTTTGGGCTTCTAATTATAATACAAGACTTAATAGATTACAGCTTCTCCAGAAAAGGATTGTTAGAATTATGACCGGTTCTTCTGATAGTGCTCATGTTGTTTGCGAGTTTGCAATTATTTTCATTTGATAACATGTTATCGTACCAGGTGTGCATTTTCATGTATAGATCCATTAATAATCTTTTACCTCCAGAATTTTCTAATATATTTAAAAGTCTTCTAATTTTCATACTCATGATACTCGAAATTCAGTGTCTTTAAGGTGTGAGTTTGCTTGTACCAACTATCAGAAATTTTCTATCAAGTGTAGGCCTATGGGTTCAGTCATCTAGAATCAGCTACCTCATGACCTAAGACTATCCCCTAAGTTTCTTCTCTTCAAGAAGCATGTTTTTAATTGGTTCCTGGATTGTCACTAAATTACTTCTGTTTAATATGATTAGTATAGTCCTAAGATTAATAATTGTTCTGACTATTGTTTGGACGTTTGCTGCCTTAATCCCTATTATCAATTATTGATTTTACTCAATTCCTGTTCATTTAGACTAATATCTTCTATTTACACTTTCTCCCTAATATACTTTGTAAATCAGTATTCATATTTCCCCATCTTGCATTATCTGTGATTAACTTGGGGCCCTAACTAAGCGGGTTGACCACCCTTCGGGGCCTCCCATTGGTTTCCCATTGTTTATTCAATTTAGTCTCAAAGTCTTTAATATCTCCTATGCTATTTGTTTACAGTACATTTTTTTAGTTCCTTGATCATTGTAGCTCTCTTGCTGCTTACCTACTGTTCTAAGTCTTGTCGCTTTTCTAGTTTGAGCTGATTCTTTTATGTGGTTTTTTACTTGTGTTTTGTTCTATCTATCTATCTATCTATTATCTTTCTATAAATCAGTTATTCCGTTAACGCTTGAATTTCCGGAGTCCTGGACGCACCAGGAACGCAAAATTTGGAGTTCAAGTCAAATGGAGAGGAGTCATGGACTCCAAGCCCATCAATTTTTGGAGTCCCATAGGCTTTCAAGGCCATAGGCTAAATACGGTAGCAGGCTATCTGTAGCCTAATATCCTCGAATTTTCTAGATAGCCAACATGATTTTTGTGCGAAAAGTGTACCTGATTTTGGTTAATAAGCTTAAAGAGAACCATAGTCATATTTAGACATGGTTGATGTATTCTAGTGAATTTGTCTCTGTATGCATGTAGATTATCCGGTCTGTCTCCTTTTATGGGAAGCAATGACACTGCAACACTGAGCAACGTGACAACGGGAAAGTTCGAATTCAACTCAGCACAATTCCAGAATGTATCCGAGCACGCAAAAGACTTTATTCAAAAACTACTCATTCTTGACAAATTGTAAGTTGATCAGTGGTGTATGTCTCCTAGCTGTACTTGCCACTTTTCATTTATAGACCTACCCACCCACAAAGAGTCACAGTCAGTCCCCATGATAATCTGAAGCACGTCACATTTACTCATCAACATGGGCGGAGTTTGGATTCCACTCATGGGGGCTAAAAGTTGGGAAAAAGTGGATGACCTTTTGTGCACAATCCCAGCCTCTAATGACTAGGGCGTCTGGGGAACGTCGTAAGCTCCCCCAGCGGGGCCTGGGACGAGCCCCAGAAACCAATGAAATTTTGACAATTAGATACCAAATGGAGCAAATTCTTGGCCCCTATTTACTTCCAATTTGCCAATGCTGAATTTGACTTGAAGCCTTGCGAAATCTGTATAATTTGATGCCAAATGGAGCACATTCTGGATTCTTATTTACTTCCAGTTTGTCAGTGCTGATTATAACTGCTCCGAATGTAACTGGGGTTTAACCCCCCCCCCCTCCAGTCTGTTTCACATCCTATTAAGTGATATCGACACAGCGGGGTCTGGGGCAGAGCACAGAATCAAACGAAATTTTGACAATTAGATACTAAAAGGAGTACATTTTTGTCTCTTATTTACTTCTAATTTGCCATAGCTGATTTTGACTTGAAGCTAACAACGAAATTTCCCCAGAAGCCAACAACATTTTGATAATTTGTTGCCAAATGGAGTAAATGTTGTGCTCCATTGGCAATTTGGATTTTACTTGAAGCCAAGAATGTATCACTTAGAGGACGTCGGGGTTAATCAATGCATGGGCTAAACGTTCTCAACTTCTCCATGGGGGTTAGCCCCCCCCTAGCCCCTGATAAACTCCGTCCATGCTCATCAATCTATAACTATTATGCAAATCTGAGTGACCACAGTGACTTATTATGAACATAGGCTACAACTATAGTGACACAGTTACTCATCATGATCATAGGCTCAACTATAGTAACACAAATACTCATCATGATCATAGGCTATAACTGTTACTCATCATGATCATATAATATATGCTACAACTTTGGTAACACAGTTACTATATGATTATGCAGAGTGACTCAACAGTTAACACCATTTGCTCTAAATATATAATTGCACTCTAAATAACTCAATTTCTATGACTATGAACTACTAAGTTATGTTCTCTGGATTAATCTTCATTGCAAGTATTGCTGGAATTGGTTTTACTACTTTCAGAAAACGAATGACCGCCACAATGTGCTTGGATCACCTCTGGCTAAGGGTAAGTGTATGCTGTCAAGATCAGTAGGATAAGGGGAGCAAGGTTAAGGAGTGAAAAGTTAAGGTTAGCGAATGTAAGGTAAGATAAGGTAGGGTGACGTAAAATGAAGCAATGTAGAGAAACTTTGGAAAGTTAAAGCAGAATAAAATTATTTAATTAATATTAGGAGAAGGAGTAAAACAGATTTTCTTGAGTTTGCAACATAAGTTGAAACTAATGCAATCTTCAGTACATGATACCTCATGTTTGTTGAAGGTACATTTTGTATTATTAGGCCTACTCTATGTAGTACACGTGGACATCCATTTAAAGTTTTTTTAAACAGACTAACACTAATGTGTATATATTTATATACAATTTTGTGCATAAATATGTACTAATCTTATCATAGCATTTACATAAAGCTTGGTTTATTGGGCTTCTGTTTAGCAGACTGGTACAACTTCAGAGACAACGATGAACTTTGATCTTTCCAAGGAACAAATGAAAGCTTTCGTCTGCCGCAGAAAATGGCAGGTAGGTCTCGTAGAACCTGCACCATTATACCACTTGCATAGGAACACATCAAGATTACTTCACGAACAACGTAAAGATTATTCCCATATCTATAGCCTACTTCTTATGTAAAAACGTACCATCATGATTTTATTGTGGTATTATGACGATAACAGTGATGACAGTGATTATTATGATGTCGGCAGAAAGTAGCCTAATAAGTAGACTCGCATGCATTCAATGCCATTCATTGCCTCCTTTCTCATTGTAGAAGGCTTTCAACGTCATCGTTGCCGTCAAGAGAATGCGCCCAACCGTCACCACAGTTCAAAGGTAAACTCCTTCTGTGCTAATGCCTCTTGGTAGGGCAGCCCTATGTGATCTCAGGGAACCCTCCTCACTAACTTGGAGCTTGACATCTCATACAAACATGCTAGGGTGGCCCAGAAAGGTGAGAACATTACGGTTTTCCTAATATTTCGGTAAAAAGTAAAAAATTTCAAATAAAATTTTACCTTCACTCACTTTTGCTTGAGGTGCTTCGATTTGTTAACACAGGCACACCTCTGAGCTGTAGTCAGGACCAACTGAGTAGTAGTGGACTTGAAGGGCAGTGTAGCAATTCTATATATATATATATATATATATATAATATATATAATATATATATATATATATATACACGGTGTCCCAAAACAAGTGAGAC